>CAUYQV010037462.1:0-22421 GCA_963574575.1 Galagoides demidoff
GATATGGGCTAATCTTACTGGTGTTAGATGATATCTCAGCTGAGGTACTTTTTGTGAACCATGCACCTGCCTTGCTTTCTCGCCAGAGTAGGTTCAGTAATGGCTTGTGCGGTTCTCATACTCTTAAAGACAATGCCACCATCCCTGCTGTTGTTATTCCTGCTGCGGCAGCTGCTCTGGTCCCCTATATCATTTGTGGACATGACCCAGAATTACCTCCCCTCATGCCTGTGCTGCACACCCCTCCCCGCTGCCTGGGAGTTTTCTTGTTCTACCAAGGCATGCAGCATTGTGGAATCCAGTTGCTACCCACCCATATGAAATCCAGAAGTGCAGAGGAGTTGACACCCCACTGCGGGGGGGGGGGGAGCTTTGACTACTGGCAGGTGAGAGTTAGTGGATAAATTATTCCAGCCCCCAGAAGAATTGTTCAAAATTGCAGCTTCCCTGAAGACATCTGGGATGCAAAGCAACCAACCTGTCCCGAAGCTGTGCCAGCACCATATCACGCTTTCTTTTTTTGCTCTCCTTTTTCCCTTACTTTTTCTTCCCTGGGACTACATTTCCCAAAACAGTGTCAGCACATATTGCTTTTGTTCTGGTCTCTATTTTCTAGGGATCCCTTGCTAAGACAGGAAGTAAACTCATTTCCATTGGGGAGGGGGATGGTTCCTATACATTGTATACGTGACATCTAAATAATGACCGTGGGGAAGGTTTAAAGGAAAAGTGCTATCTGTTGATCACTTACATGCGAGAACTCTATGGTAGATACTTCACATATCCTCATGTGAAGTATTTTTACAATATCCTTATGAAGTATTATTAACACCATTTTACCAATAAAGGGGACTTTGTTTAAGTTGCTTATCTAAGCTGGTACATGATTGATTGAGCTGGGCTTTCAATCCACTTCAGCTCAGCTCCAAACTGGTACTCATGTGATTCAATAGTCACATGAAATGCTATAATGCATTTGAAAAAAAAAATGCCTTAATAGAGGAAGTCACTTATCTAGCTGACGCTTCTAGGCTCACTTTCCTGCTGCATAGGAGCAGGAGAGTATTAACAACAATAGATGCCTCATAGATGGGCAACATTCAGCCCAGGAGGACGGAAATATGACACTTCCTAAGTAATTCTCCACTGATTAAGCTCAGAGAGGCTAGGGGGCTTGCTAAAGTCCACCAGTGGCCACTGGAAATAGACTTGGATCCTTTATGCCCCAGTTCAGTGGTATTTGTCCAGCCCTAACTTGCTCTCAATTGAGCATATATGTGTGATCGTTGTTGCTGCCTCAGAAATTATTTGGGAAACACACAATGGTGAAAATTCAAGCTGAACAAAACAGCCCAGAGCACAAATGAAGTCTCTCCTCCTCCATTCATGTGTGTGTGTATGTTTATCCCTTTGGAGTTATTCTAGAATATGCTGACACGTGTTACATAGGACACCCCTGAAAACATGCGGACGGCTGGTCATCGTCCACACCGTGCTTGGAGATGGTTCCATCTCAGTGCGTGTCATTTAATGGCCTCTCTCCTCATAAGGCATTTGTTCCCTGGGACGGTTGGACCATAAGTCATTTGGCTGATCCTCTGTCGAGATGCTCAGGCCGCCTTCTGTCCCCTGTTGCGCATTTGTAATTAGAAAGTGTCACTTGATGGATGAGAGGATAGGAAAGTGAAGGACTCCCCCAAGGTCATGCAGCATCGATGGCAATGCTGGGATTTGAACGTAGGTCTCCTGACCCTGGGCCACTTTGTTTGAGGTTACCCCCTAAAACTGCAGGGGCCAAAAGGCCAAGGTGGAAGGACGGGCATGGACAAGTGAGGAATTGTAGACCTTCAGTGTCAGGGGCTACAAGTGGGGGTGTCCACTTCTTGCTTTTAGGGTGGTATCTTACCCAGCCATTCTCTTAACTCTCTGGCAGGGTCGCAGCCACCACCTAACCTCCTACAGTGCATATATCCCTGGGCTGTGCTCTAGCACAGCAGCTCAGCGCACCCCAGGACACCTCCCCCGGCTCCCTCCAATGACAGGTAAGTCATTGATCATCCCTGAGAACCCGCTGAGAGCAGGATCTATTTAAAGAAGCTCATGTTTCCAGGTGCTGAGTCACGGGCTGGACCAGCCAGCCCGAGTCTGGGCAGTGCGGATCTTCACAGTACAGCGGTCACTGCAGCCTGGCTCAGACTTCAACAAACCACCCCAAAGAGGCTCTGAGTTGAAATACCACAATTCATAAGATGAAATATGACACTTTAAGCCCCACATGTTTCTAGACTTTAAACGTGGGTGTTCTCCATACCTCCCACCTGACACTACCCTTTATTATAATCTGGATCGGTCAGCCAAAATTGCTTTCATGGAGATGCAGATTGAAATCCTAGCTCTGCTGCCTACTAGCTGTGTGACCTTGGGCAAGTTGAATAGCCTCTCTGAGCCTCGCTGTCCTCATTTGGAAAATAGGGTTAACAGCTACTGTGTGGGGTATAGGGGAGAGATAAGTACAGCAATCTACAGGAAGTCCATGTTATAACCAGTGGCACATTTGTAAACATCCAGCAACTGATAGCAAATTAAGTTAAATTAAATTAGGGTTCAGTACTATGCTAGGCATGGTAGGAGAATACTAAATGCAATGTGATATATATGGTGCTGGCTCTCATGAAAGCTGCTGTCTGGTCATTTAAAGAAGACACAACTTGTGAAGTTATGATGAAGACATCTGAGCAATGCAACATTCAGATAGTTATTGAGGGCCTGCTTTGGTTCTGTCACTGATTGAGGCTCTGGAGATGCCCAATTATTCCTGACCTCAAGCAGCTGACTGCCTCATGGGAGAGACCATGATGTGCAAACATAGAGAGGCAGCACAATGTGGGAAGTTCTCAAGCTGTGGGAGCAGCTAATTCTGCCTGCGATATTTAGGAGAGGCCTCTGAAAGGAAGACAGGATGGCAAACACGTGGCACATGGGACATCACTCTCCACTTGCTCCAAAGCTGTCATTGGCGGTCACAGTCCTCTGCATCCTTCTCAACACATTTCAGAGAGCCACCACGAGTCGATCAACACCGACATGATGAACACTATTTGCCATCCTTGAGTTAAAAGGCATTACAAGGAACTACAAAGTGTCAGCTGTGAGATACAGATAATTAGATCTCACACGGCAGATAAATGGTCTGAGGGAGGTCTAAGTTGGACTTTAGTTGTAGCTTTGACACTTATGTGTGGCCTGTGAACTTGGCTCATGTAATCTCTTTGAACGTGTTTCCGCTAAGTGACTCTAATTCTTGGAGTTCTGAGATAAGAGAGGCATTTCCAGTGTGGGAGCTCAAGGAAGGCTTACTGCAGGAGGCAGGATTGCAGGGGTCTTTGAGGGATGGGCATAATTTGCATCAACAGAGATGGATGTGTGTGTCCATGCGTATATGTGTGTGCATGCATGTGCATCTGTGTGCATTCATGTGTATGCACGTGTATGTGTATACATGTGCATGTATGTATACATGTGTATATATGTGCATGTCTGTGTATATGGGTGCGTATGCATTCTAAGAATGTGAGGGAATGTCATGGGTAGGCAATGGATGGGTTTCAAAATCTACTTCTTCTTCCCTCTCCAAAGATAAAAAGCAAACACATCCCAGCAGTCTACACTAAGGTGTGAGCCCTGTTCTTTGGGAACTGCATCAGGGTTTTGGGGACTGCATCAGGACTGCGGGACCTGCCTGGCGTGGTCACAATCACGAAAAAGTGGTGACTCAGAGAACTCTGGGAATGGGAAGGACGCTGTGAGAGACAGGGCTCGTGGCATCTGCCTGCTGCTCCTTCCTCTTGCATTTCAACTTGCCATTCCCCAGGGCAGGGATCCCATTCATGTGTCTCCTCAGCAGGCCCAGCTCACCTGTGAGGCCATGAGGATGGCTGCTGGTGATCCGAAGGGCTGTTGCCATGCAGACCTGTGCGATCCACAGTGGTGCCTCTGAGGGGCTGTCTCCCACAGTGAAACCAGGGCAGAACCACTGACAGTTTATCTCTAGATTCAATACTTGCCATTTGGATTCCCTTTGCTGTTTACTTTCTCACTCTACCTATAACTCAGCAGACTGCTCAGCAGAATGGTATGGGTATGTGGGCACCATAGTCAAACTGCTTGGGTTTCAATTCTAGCTCTGCCACTTCCAACTGTGCAAACGTAGGCAAATGACTCAACCTCTCTGAGCTGTAGTTTCCTCGTCAGTAAAATAGGGGGGAAATAATAGCACCTACTTCATAGAGAGGTGTGTGAATTCAGTGAAAATGATCTATGCAAACACAGTGCAGTATCTGTCATAATGTTCAATCAATATTTACTATTACTGCATTTTCACTTAGAGCATTTCCCTTTTTTTCTTGTCTTGCCATAACTAGATTGTAAGCTCCCTGAGGGATGGAACCATGTCTTTTGCACTTCCCACGGCTGGGCACAATACTGAGCATGGAGGGACCCAAAACTACTCTAAATTTTTTATGTAAAAATAGAACATTGTAGAAGCTCTGGAAGTTCTGCTCCTGCCACTTAGGGCTCAGGGATCTTGAGGTCCACATCTACCTTCTCAGACCCATCTCCTGCTCCTTTTTGGAAAAATCTTCCCTCCGTGCATATCAAACTCTCTGCGATTCCTTGAATATACTACTCTCTTTCATGCTTTCCATGCAAAGCCTATTTCCTCTGCCTTCAGCTTGTTGTCAAGGCTTTTAAAGTTACAAATGACATAGATCCAACATAAAGTAGCCAAAGAGGGAAAAATGCATCTAACTTTTTTCAAATAATACAAGGATCTAGTATTATCAACCTCAGGTATAGCTGGATCCAGGGACCCAAATTATAACACTAGGACTTTTTCTCTCTCCCAGATCAGTTTCCCTTTGTGTTGGCTTCATTCTTAAGTACAGTCATTCTTGGTAGTGGCAAGATGGTCATCGACAGCTCAAGTGTGCCTCCAACCATCATGGCAACACCAGGAGCAGAAGAACTTTTTTTCATTTAACATTCTAGAGCAGTGGTTCTCAACCTGTGGGTGTGACCCAAAGGAACTGTAGTAAAGGGTTGTAGCCTTAGGAAGGGTGAGAACACCTGTCTATAGAGTCTGACATTGTCTCTCACTGGGCCACTTTTTAGTCATGTGCTCTTCCTGTGACCAGGAAGATGAAACATGGGGATTGCACAGATTGGGTCCTGTGTTCACCCCCTGGGCAATCATAGAGAACGCGAGTGGGTGAAAGGTCATTAGATAGTGGGCAGATTAAAAACAACAGATGCTCCATACAGATGGCAAACCCTTGTCATCATTCAACACGAAGCTTGAATGTCATCTTAGTTAAACGACTCTGAACCTGCTTCCCACTCCCAGGTTGAGTCATCAGCTGTCTCTACTATTAGCCTATAACCCATACAATTGTAACTATCCTGCAAGGGAGGGACTGTGTATTATTAATGTTGTAGGCTCTGGGGACTTATAATGTGCCTTGAAGGAACAAATGAGTGAAGCCAGAGTTTGGTGGTCCTGGGCCTGTTTTCCCCCAGATCCCTTGCTCTGCCTTCCCTGTACTGTTATCATGAGGAGGGGGTCGGGCCCCTTAGGTAGCATTTCCCAGGCTCTCTAGCTTCTGCCTGAGGCAACCAGTAGAAGACCTGGGCAGTATGTTTGAGGGCAAGAGGAAGGAAGAAGCTGCCCCTCTCTGCCTTCCTTACCTCTCTCTACCCGAGAGGCTTCTTTTGCCACGACTGCATCTCTACATTCCCAGTTTTTGCCTCGTGACCTTGGCCTCTGGGCTCCTTCTCCCTCTGTCTATCCAGAGCCACAGTTGTGACTTTTTTGCTGTAGCTAATCTCAGGGTGGTCTTGCCATCCCCTCTTGGCTTCTGACCTTTTCCATCCCCCATGTCACCAATTTCCGGTATAAATTGTCATCTGTTTGAAATACTTAGCATGGTTTCTATTTTCCTGGGTGGTGTCTGACTGGTATAAACCTGTTAGGGGGTTTCCTCTGCAGCCCACAGGTCATTAGGAACAAGCTGGCTCTGCAGAATTATCTGAGCTACAAGAGAACTTTGGTTTGAGAGAGAGAGGAGAGGGGGAGGGAGAGGGATACAGAGAGAGAGAGAGAGAGAGAGAGAAATCACCGCTTTGTAAAAACTCGGTATTCACTAAAAGTTCTCCATTTATCAAACACCTCTGCTGCTTGTCTGCATGGTCCCAGCCAGTCAGGGAGGAGCATAGCTGTGGGGAATCAAAAGATGTTGCTCAGGAGAGTAGCAGGGAGGAAGATGTAATGTTTCAGTCGTGACGCGTGTGAGTGTTTGTGTGTGTGTGGTATTGCTATTTTATGCCCAAATTCCAGTTTTTCAGAAGAAAGGCAGGCTTCCTATCTTTGGGTTCTAAGAAGTGATAGGAGACTCATGAGCTTATTTCTGCCCATAGCAAGCATAAGATTGGGCAGGTGAGGACCCCACAGTTCCCTGCTATCCCTCAAAGAACAGAGCCTGAAGAACGCAGGAGAGCTCCAACTGTGGCCTCAGCGCCTGCCAGGGCTTAGCTGAAGTCCTGGCTTTGCCCTTATTACACTGTAATCTTGCATCAGGGATTTAGCATTTCTGAGTCTTGGTTTCTTTATCTATAAAATGCAGCTAATTATAGCACCCACTTTGTGGAATGAAATGAATCAATGCATGTAAAGTGCTCAATGTTCTGCTTGATGTAATCTTCCATATAAGCTTTCCATAAATATTGGCTTAAAAACTGAGATCTCTATACTGAGGCTGGACTGGACTTTGCAGGGCTGGGACCACACCTCACTCATCTTAGTACTTACAATGCCTGGTGCGTATGGGAATTAATTTAATTCCAAAGAGTACAGTTCCATGTACGTTGGCCTAGATAGGAGTGGAAGCAGGGACATCTTTTAGAACTTAATCACAGGAACTATGGGTGGGTTTCATTGCAACAAAAGAGTCATACTGTGATCGTGGACCCCTCCTCTGCACATGTTCTTTGGGTCCCCTCAATGCTTTGGTTTCATTTTCCTCTCTACATGGATGCTATCTCTACTCATGAATCTACTTGTACCTGCTCCATCATGACATCACCAAATGCCAGCTCTGCTCACCAAGCCTATACCTGAGGCAGATTATATAGCAGCTTAGAGACCCAACTTGGAATTAGACTGCCTGTGTTTGAATTTTGGCTCTGCTACTTACTAGCTGTGCAACTTTTCCACACTTCTTTTTTTATAATTAATAATTTTTTATTAAATCATAACTTTGTACATTGATGCATTTATGGGGTTCAGGGTACTGCTTTGATATACAATGTGAAATGTTTGCATTGAACCAAGTAACACATCCATCACAATTATACTCATTCTATACTCATGTTATGTGGCTGGCTATCCCCATCACCTCATTTGTCCCATCTGTAAATTGGGGGCAATAATAGCACCTTCCTCATAGGGATATAGTGAAATAAGTGAATTAATATGTGTGAAGTGCTTATGATGCCTGGGACATAGTAAGTGCTCGGCCAACGTTGGTGATTATTACATAACTCTGTAGCTCACCTCCTGTCTTAGGTTGGTTCCCAGATGCAGACCCTGAAATATGTGAAAAGTATTTATTAGATTGTGTTCCCAGGGGAAACTGGAAGGGAATTAGGGAAATGGAATCACAGGGAAGGAAAGGAGGTCACGCAGGGGTGTACCAAGCTAAGTCCTGAGGAAGGTAAAATCTTGGCTCAATCGTGCAGGGGGTGCTCTGCAGGGGTTGTTCTCTTTAGGAGGTGAGGGAGCTGGAGTATTTATATTCCCACGCCTGTCAGTCATGTTTTAAAGGAATTCCTAGACCTATTAGGCTCTCTGTGCCACCCTGAGAGGCAGCCAGAGTGCACGATCACGGTGAAGGGACCTGAGGAGAGCTGCATGGAGTGCCAATAGGAATCGCCCATCCTCCCCGTGGAGCAACATAGCTCAGTCTTTCTATCCTGAATTCAAATCCCCCAGCAGCAGAAATCTGATGAGTACCATGTGGCCACCTCTTTCCCAAATGTGTGTAGCTAGGGACAGACAACCATAGCACATAAAATGGCTCATTCAGAGAAAAAAAAAATGGCTCATTTGAAGAACAGCTATAAGGGGAAAATGGATGACGATGTCTCAGGATACAGACGCTCTTCAGCCAATGTCTGTTGGCTAAATGCTGGGTACCAAGCCAGGCTCCCCACTAATGCAAAGATGGCAAGGACAGGGGCAGCACTGCCCACCTTTGGGGATAATACCGGCATAGTGGTTTCTCCCGGGGCCCTGGACTTTTTAAGAGCAGAGACCACATCCTATTGACCACAGCATCTGGCCCACAGCACAGGCATGGTGTTTGTTTAGCTGATGTTTTCCTTTTTCATTTATTTATTTGTTTTTTTAAGGCAAGAATGAGACAAAGTGTATTGAGGAAGGGAAAGATAGGCTTATGGAGTAAGAAAGTTTACAGAGCAGGATCCAGTCACCATAGACAGTGAATAGAGCTGATATTTTCACTATAGGTGACTCCCCCATTCCACGCTGCCCACTCCTTCATCTCAACTCCTGCAGGTCTACTCTTCCCATCCTATCAGATGCCACCCAGGATGGGATGGGCCCACTAGGGCATCCGGGAGATGCTCAAGGGGAGCCCACACTGAGCAGGATGGTGTGGCATGTGAGTAGCAGTCACAGGTATGTCCAACTCTGTAGGAAATCAGGGTCTCTGTTTCCCCAGTCCAGTGAAGGGCCCAGCTAAGGGCGCCAGTGACACCACCATTTGGGAAGGAAGTTAACAAAACAGTCAAGTGGGAAAACACTGGAGTCAGGCTTCCAAGTTCAGACCCCAGCTCTTCTACTCCCTGGTGTATGTTAAGCTGCCATTCTATTAACTAAAAACTGGGTATGATAATCATAGTACCTTCCTCATAGGGTTCTTGTGGGGGATTTAGTAAGAATACGGTGATCTTATTTAGCCATCAGTGGGAGAGTGAAGCACTGACACCTGCTGCAGCGTGGATGGACCCTAAAGACGTCATGCTACGTGAAAGGAGCCAGACATGAAAGACCATGTGTCGTGTGATTCCATCTGCGGGGAATGGCCAGAATAGGCCATCTACAGAGACAGAAAGTGGATTGGTGGTTGTGAGGGGCTGGGAGAGAAAGAATGGGTGTAATTACTGATGGGTAGAGGGTTTCTTTCTGGGATAAGGTAAAATACTCTGGAAGTAGATAGTGGTAATAGGTGCATAATCTTGTGAATCTGTGAAAAAGCAACTAAACTGCACACTTTAAAATGTTGAATGTTACAGTAATGTGAATTATACCCCAATTGGTAAGTATGCAAAGTCCCTGGCTCACAGCAAATGCATGACAAACCATCTTTCCCTTGATTACCAAAGTGGCCTCCTAACTGGGTTTTCCACTTTTCCTCTTGTTCCCTATCAGAGTATTCAGCAGAGCATGAGTTCAAGTCACTTCTTCTCTCTAAACCCTCCCGTGGCTCCTATCTCCGTGGGTAAAAGCGCACGTCATTACAGAGGTCTACAGGGCTCTACATTATCTGGCTCCTGGCTTCCTCGCTCATCTTCTGGGATTCTTACCTTGCTCTCTCTGCTCTGGTCATATTAGCCTCTTGTCACTCCTCAAACATATGCCAAGTATGTTTCTACCGCAGGGTCTTTGCACTTGTGCTCCCCTCTTGAGCAAATTTCCCTTGGAGATATGCTGGGCTTGCTCTTCTGCCTCCTTCAAGTGTTTGTTCAAATGTTACCTTCTCACTGAGACTTTCCCTCACCACTCACTATATGTAGAACAGAACACCCCCCCCCCATACCCTGATACCTCCATTAATCTGTCCAGATTATCATTCTCTATACCACTTGGCTTTGTTGCCAGGTCCACAATAGTGCAATAGTGTTAGCCCCATGAGAGCAGGGTTTTCGTGCATCTTTCTGTAGTGCCTGGCAGAGTGCCTGGCATAATCAGTACTCAATATTTTTGGACCAAATAAATAAATATTAACTCTTATGATAACTTATAATAAACTTTCTGAGACTTCTAATCTTTTTATTTTTTCTCTCATGGGTGTCTCCTACAGGGTTTAACCTGACACCTTTTTAAAACTTCTTTCTTCTTTCCAGCTGGTTCCCATTGGGTGTCAATTTTAGAGGCAGACATTATTCTTACGGGGTAATCATGAAGCTCCTCTAGAAAGTAGTTTCATCTCACTTTGAAGTGAACCCTCTTTAAAAAAAAAAAGATACCAGAATCCCCTACTGAATTCTTTGCTGTAGTGAAATTAGTTTTCTAAAGCTGATGTGGAAGCTAATTTGTGTATTGCTTTCAGATGGAAGGCTTTGAAATTAATTGTCTTAGCTAACCTTGTTGAGATCTAACCATGTTATGTTTAGTGCATAAAAACGTTATCTCCTCATTGGTGTCTTTTGGGACTGAAAGTCTTACCTTATTTTCTCTTGAGGAGGAGAATATAATTTTTGTTGGTTTCAATATAAGACAAGGAACTAAGTGGTAGTGGAAAAACTCTTAGATTGGGAGGAAAATTCTGGAATTTGAAGTCTAGAAATAGCTCGGAAGTTTACTTACTGTATAAAATGGGGTTTTTCTGAACCCACTGGTAAAGGATACTGAAATAATTTCTAATTATACAAGTAATATGGTAATATATTCATGAGATTTACAATAAAGCTAACATTTGCTTTGACCATGACTCCCCTTTATCCTTGAAGGATCCTGTTATATGTTAGGCATTTATATTTCCAGATGATTTTTATGGATCTGTATGTTAATATATAATGTTGTTTTGTGGATGTACGTTTTACATAAATGTACAGTAATATTGTACTTCAACTTGTTTTTCCATTCATACGTAAATACGTATGTCCCATAGTTTTGAATAGCTTCATGGTATTCCATAATACGGTCATGTCACAACTTAATCATTGTTTTACTGTTGAATGTTTTTGGACGATTTTCAAATTTTCCCTACTATGCACCACACTGTAATGCACATCCTTGTTCAAGCTTCCTCTCTCAGGCAAACACTGAGAAACGGAGTGGAGTTCATAATTCTGTCTTTCTTAAAGTGAGGACTTTGAAAAAGTTAAACTTTAAATCATTTCCAGCAGACCCCAGGGATAACCAGAATCCCATGTGGCCCAGTCTTTGTTATATATTAATTCAAAGAAACAATAATTTGACAGAGAAATATAATTGAATGCAATTCCACTTTTTACTTGATTGCTTGGGAAACTTCCAGAAGTTATGTGGTAGTGTTGGTTGGCTTAACCCTAATGGACAAGGGAGCCCAATGAGGCAGCTTATTGCAGATCAGTCTCCCAGGGTCCAGGGCAGATTGGGCAAGTATGAAGAGTGCTCTGGAGGAAGGATACAAGGTAACCAGTGCTTTTCTCAGCAGACAATAGGTGGGTGAGCTTGAGGGCCATGGAGTGGACTGCTTAAGACCATGAGCACCAGACCCAGAGTCTCTGAGCTTAAATTCTGCCTTTTCTACTCCTTGGGTATGTCACCTGTCTGTGCCTCAGTTTCCTCCTCTGTAAAATGGGAATAACAAGGGTGCCCACCACATAGAGTTATATGGGCATTGAATGCATGTATCACATGTCACATGTCAGGTACTTAGATGAGTGATTGGTATGTGGTAAGTGCTCAGTAACTTTTAGTGATTATTACTAGTATTGTCTTGGGACATTATTCTCCTAAGCTTGCACAGAAATTGAAATGGGAGGAGAAAATGAATAAGATGTTTTGTTGAGGGACTGGGGTTTGCAGAAGAAAAAAAGAAGTGAAATTTAACAACAGTGGATTTGGTTCCCTGGTGGTGTGGAGAAGATCTGCCTCTCCTTTTCCATCATGAGGACTGACCCCAGCTTTGAAATTTTGATTGCTAATACAAATTGGGTTTATTTATCTTTTCTCACTTTCAGCACTGCCATCTTTTTAAAAAAATAAATAATTTATAGGCTGAGGGAACATATTTAAATGGAGAGATTAAATGAGTTTTCATTTCCTACTTCAAAATGTTTTAATCCCCTGAAGAGAAAGATTAAAGCTCTTTACAGAGTGTAGGGGTGTGGTTTTTTTCAGTCAATGTTTATATTCAGTATTTCACAGACTCTTCTTTCGTTTCCTGATGTCAGAGGATAGAACAGTTTCATTCCCCACATCATCACTTGTCCACAATGATAGGAGGGGTGGGTTGGGGGCAGAGCTGAGACTGCTGGACAAGAAAAATCAAGTGACAAGACTGCTTTGTAAAGAAAGGCACTGAGGAAGTGAAAAATGCCAAAGAAGGACAAAGCATGTTCTGACAAAGGAACAAGCCACGCGTGCCAAAAAATACATATACATGCACGTACACACACAGAGACATATGTAGATTCATATGTGTGAATAGACAGATAGTACACAGATACTTTGGATTGAAACTTTTAAAATAAGAGCCAAGAGGTTGGAATGAATAGGGACTCTTTCAGACATCCAAAATAAGTTTTTAGATTGTCACCAACATGTAAAGTATTGTGATGATTAAATATGAATAAATATTTATGAAAAGAGAACGTTAAACCTTATCTAGACACTAATATCCTGGAGATGGCTGAGAGCACTGGGTTGAGAGTCTTTAGAACTGGGTTCACCCCCTGGAGCTTCCTCTCTCTAGTTTGTGATTCTCCCAAGATACTGAGTTTCTCAGCCTCACATCCTCATTGTAATAGCTTCACAGCTTACCTTGCAAGATTTGGATTGGTGAGTATGAAGAATACAAAGTTGTAAATAAGAACATAGAATATGTTTAAAGAAAATTATAATTATCTATTCATCCAAGAATTAACTGTGCATGTCCTGCATGGCAGGTGTTGTATTAAGCCCTGGGGATATAAGGACAACTATTTGGGGGAATATAGAAAAAGAAGGCTAGATGTGTAAGACACTAGAGAAATGCCCTAAGATCTTTATATCATCTTGACTGGTAGCTAAGAAATTGATTAATTTTATATTAAGTCACACATGCATGTTTGAAAATGGAAGGTAACCACTGAACAAAACAGAAAAAGAATTTAACTTCCAAACTAGCAATGGGAGAAATAGAAGATAGTAAGGGCAGGGAAAGGAACCATTGAACAAGTAAACAGAAAACACAAAATCAGATGACAAAATAAAATTCAAATATAGCAATAATCATAATAAATATAAATGGCTTAAACTCTCCAATTAAAAGATAGAGATCAAAAAATGGGATGGGGCAGTGCTCATAGCTCAGTGGGTAGGGCACTGGCCACATATACTCTGGCTGGTGGGTTTGAACCCAGCCCCACACAACAGCAATGACGACTACAACAAAAAAATAGCTGGGCATTGTGATAGGTGCCTGTAATCCCAGTTACTTGGGAGGCTGAGGCAAGAGAATTGCTTAAGCCCAAGAGTTAGAGGTTGCTGTGAGCTGTGACGCCATGGCACTCTACTGAGGGTGACATAATGAGACTCTGTCTCAAAAAAAAAAAAGAAAGAAAGAAAGAAAAGGATGGTGATGTGAGTAGAGAAAGCAACTATATCTAAAACATAATAATACCAGTCTTATCCAAAACATAAAAGAGGCAAAAAGTTGACTCTAAACATGGTCTTTTTCCAGGGCTAGTCTATAGTTATATCAAACACATCTTTTATCACTATTTACATTTTTCCCTTTCTCTGAGGATTTTATAATAAATCAGAGGTTAAGTTAAATTGAAAGGGTAGGAATCAGGGATGAGAGAAAAAAGAAAGGAAGGAACACTCATTGAGCTAGGTTTTTGAAAAGGGAAGAAATTGGTTTATGATTAAAAGGTACATTCTATAATAGTACAGCTTATTTGTTAAATTCTCAGACTGTGGAGTTAGACAGACCCAGACTTGCTTTCCAACTAATTCATTCATTCATTCATTCATTGAACTAATGCTTACTATGGTCTAAGAAAACTCTTAGTAAGTCATTTTAATCTCTCTAACTTAGTTTTTTTTTTTATTATACCAGTTCTAATGGTATAATAATGCTACATAAGAAAATTCACAAAACTCCAGTGAGTACTAGACATTTACTCACTGGTCTATGGGATGGCTGGGCAGTCATGCTGATCTTGGCAGGGATTGGCTAATATTTCTGAGCTCACTGATGAGCCTATGATTATTTTGATATGTCTCTGGGAGCTGGCTGGTCTGGGATGGCCTTGGCTGGGAAGATTTGGTTTTATCTCACATAGCTTCTCATCTTCCAGCAGACTAGCTTGGATTTACTGTCATGGTAGAGGCAGGGATTCAGAGAGAGGAAGAGAGAGAGTATAAGCTGCAAGGCTTCTTCTAGGCCAGACTCATAGCATTTTATGAGCCAAAGCAAGTCACAGATCAAACCCAATTCAAGGGGTGGAGAAGTTGCCTCCATCTCTTGATAGGCAGAGCTGCAAAATTACATTGCAAGGTATGTGGGTGTGGGGAAAGGAAGAACCAGGGTCATCTTTGTAATTAATCTACCACACTCATCAAGTTATGCAGAGATAATATTAGCACCTATGTCTTAGAGTTATTGTGAGAATTCAGTGAAAGTTTGCATATGAAGCTGTGATTTTGAGCCAGGCTTGCAGAGGCATTCAGCAAATATTAGTTATGCTTCTGCTGCTGTAATTGTGATCATTGATGTTACAATTATTATTGATTTGTGTCCTCCTCATCCATGGGCATCTTCTCAGTGTAGTTCAGAGGTTCAAACCCCCTAGTAGATTTGTTTCTGCATGCCTGATTGCTTCTCCTCTTAATAAAGGAGCAAGTCAGTTGATGGAAAACTTCCTTGATTTTGTGAACGCAGATGCCACTGTGTGTTAGCATCCTTTGGCCATTAGCTGTCAAGGCAGCAAGGCAGAAATCTATTTAAAGAACACGTAGGTGCTTTTGCTTTTTGCCGTCAAAGCTGTGCCGGGGTGGAGACACATCTGAAATAGGAGCAGAAGGGTCCTGACATGAGACAGACCCTCTGTTTGCTGTCTGCAATTACCCAGGAAAGGGGAATTAATTGCCTAGTGAAGTTTGGTTTCCTTGTATTAATTAATGATTCTGGCAGCTGAACATGAATAGCTTATTATTTATTTTTATTTCCAAAGAAGAGAGATTGAGCCTTGAGTCAGAAATGTGGCACAGGCTGCAATTTTGCTAAATGCTATAATGCTGCTCACAATACGTCAGCAGGATAGGTGGTGCTCTTTAGGTTGAGCTGGAAGAAAAAGCATTGTTGGGCCTTGGCTTTTGGGGGTGGGGGGCTCTGTTTATTGACCAGTAAAGAACCACCAAGATGCTTACATGTAGCATAAACCTCAACAGTGGTTAATATTATAAGCTTCCTCTTCATATTGGTGACACCAGCTTTTGCAAGAATTTACATTTAGGGAGAAGAGTAGAACGAATTTATTGATAGAAATCCTTACAAGTCTTAATTCTTTAGAAGAAGGGAAACACCTTCTTTCTGAGTTTCATTCCCAAACACAAGAAGAGCCAGAGATGAAATGTGTTAGTGATTCATCAGAAAACAGACAGATTTTAGTTTCTCTTATTTTTAGAAGTAGCTGTCTAGGTACTGGGTTCTGTCAAATGAGAGAGGGATTATATTTGGAAATCCTAATTATGGAGAGGCTTTCTTTAAAAAGCAGCCTAAAGCCAAACTGGCTCCCACTGATGCTTCTTTGGTTGTTTCTTTTTTCTCTTTAATCCTTCTGACACCCTGAAAGTAGTTCACACATAGAATTAAAAGAATCCATTTTGCCCATCCTTGATGTTTCCTTGACTTTGTAGTTCCCCTACAGAAACCATAGTCCCATCCTCTGGTCATCACTTTAAAGAACAGAGTCAGGAAATTGTTGAATTTAATTTTTAAAATTGGAATACCTAACTCATATAGGCTAAAGCAAAATAAAAAACAAATAAAAAGCCATAAAGAGAGAAGGACGTATTGTCTTAAAGAAAAGTACAGCAGCTTCAGTCATGGCTAGACCCAGGTGCTCAATAATGGCATCAATAATCAGCTTCTCTCCCCTCTCTCCCCCCCCCACTTTGCATTGAATTCAGTCTCAGGGTGGAGGATCCAAAGAAGCCCCTCAACAATTCCAAGTTTATATTCTACCAACCCCAATGAAAATGGTATACTTCTCTAAGAATACCAGCAAAAGTTTCAGCTAGGAATCTTGTTGGCTTGCATTAGACCACACACCCTTCTTTGTATCAACCTTTGTGGCCAGGGAATGAAATACATGGATTGGTTAGGCTTGGACATGTGCAAACCCTTGGAGTAGAGGGAGGCATCAGCTCCACCCAAACTTCCACCCAAAACAACTGGCTAAGGGGAAAGGATGATTTACCCAGAAGGGCAAAGTTAACAGATGATCTTTGAGATAGTGTGCTAATCTGAGTTTTCCAGGAAGCAGATACGAAGGCAGGATTAAATGTGCAAGGATTTAATTAGGAAAAAGACCTATGGGAGAAAATAGAGAGAAATCCAGGGAAGGCTTAAAGAGCCATCAAACCCCAAGTGAAGGGGAGAGGGAGGGCAGGCTGGGAGTGAGTATTCTTGTGCAGTCTAAAGAAGGTTCAGCAAGGTGTTGAGGAGTCCTCCAGCAGAGGAATCAGTGGCTCCCAGGGACAGGCCTGTTTTAGTATCCCTGCTGCCTTTAGTGACTGGCTAGGACCAGCCCATGGGAAGCATGACCTCATTTTTACTGATGGATTTGAGGGCCCAGCAGCTGGGGTCTTGGGTAAATTAGACTTCCTGAACCTGGAGGTGTGCATGGCACTTTCTCATGGGTACCACAGATAACAACTCATATTTATAACATATCTTATAGATTAAAAGAAGCTTTCATAGCTGTTAGCTAGGTTGATTATAAGTAATATTATTATCATGCCCTTTCCATTGTACAGATGAAGAAGGTAAGGCAGGACAGGTTATGAGTTACCCAAGGTTACATCACTCTTCAGCAAAGAGGTAGGACTCACATCCTGACCATGGCCTCCCTACCTACTATGCCCTCTCTGTACGGGGTTGAATAGTGCCCCTGTAAAATCCTTGTCTACCTGGAGCCTCAGATTTTAGAAGAGTCTTTGTACACATAATTACTTAGGTTAACACGAAGTCATACTGAATTAGGGTGAACCCTAAAACTAATATAATTAGTATTCATATAAGAAGAGAGTCTAAGAAGAAGTCTAAGAAGAAGTCTATGTAAGTAGACAAAGACATAGAAGAGATAGAGGGATGAAAACCATGTAATGATGGGGAGAGAGACTGGAGAGATGCAGCCACAAGCCAAGGATAACAAGGATTGTTGGCAACCACCAGACTATAGGAGAGAAACATGGAATAGATCCTTCCCTACAGCCTTGAGAAGGGCTGTGGTACTGGTGACATCTTGATTTTGGACTTTTGATCTCCAAATCTGTAAGGGAATAAGTTTCTTTTGTTCTAACCAACCAATTGATGATAATTTTTTACAGTAGGCTTAGGAAACTGATGTGCATCTTGAGAGAATCAGTCACCCTCTAGTTCTTCTCTCTGTACATTCAGGTGACCCTGCCCTTTTCTCAGCCCCATGGGCACCGGTGATTGGATAAATCCAAAGCCTGGGATGAGTCATAGAGTCTGTGGTCAGACAATGGAGGCTTAGAACTGTTGGGCCAAGAAGAATTGGTCATTGACAACTCCAAGGAAAGTAGCCAAGAAAGGAGCTTAGTCAGGTTGATAGTATGCTGATATGGTGTGATGAGAGGGGAACTTCATGGCTGTGGTCCTCTTCCCCAGAATCCATGACCCTAGTGTGGTCATGAGAATCATTATCCAAACCAAAATTTCAGAGACATTCTATAAACTATCTGACCAATACCCTTCAAAGTGTCAAGGTTGTGAAAATAAGGAAAGGTAAGGACACTTTACAGATTGGAGGTGATTAAGAGATGTGGTATGCAAACCCAACATGGAATCCTAGAACAATGAAGAAGATATGAATGCAAGACTAGAAAATCTGAATGAAATTGGTGGTTCCGGTAATAGTATGATGTTCAATGTTAATGTCTTAGTTTAAATATACCATATGGTTATGTATGATGTTGATATGAGGAGAAGGTGAGTGAAGAGGGAACTTAATGGAGCTTCTGTAAGTATGAAAAAATTATTCTGTAGTAAAAAGGGGGGAAGGGGGGGAGAAGGAGAGAGAGAGATTGGTGTATTGGTTAAACCTCATATCCTTTCCTTGGATATATATATTCATTGATTTATCTAACAAATATTTATTGAGCACTTATTATACAATTAGGTACTATTCTAGATTCTGGGAATATAGCTGTTGCAGACTATTAGTTATCTGGGCTCATGGAATTTATATTGTAGGAAAAGAAGCAAAACTCTTTCTTTCTCTCTCTTTCTAAGTTAACAATGAACTATCACATGGTACTATACAGAAAGCTATGAAACAGCAAAAAGGAGGTGATCAGAGATGCACTCTTTGAGGAGGTAATTTAGCTATGACCTGAATAACAAGAAGGAAACCTGCCAGTCAAAGAATAAGATGCCCAAATGCCCATCAACCCATGAATGGATTAATAAATTGTAGTATATATAGTATTAGCAATATTACTAATATTATTAGTATTATAATTTTGGCATACATAGTATTCCATGTATACCATGTATACTAGTATACCATGGAATACAATGCAGCCATAAAAAGGATGGAGACGTTACATCTTTTATGTTTACCTGGATGGAACTGAAACATATTCTTTTTAGTAAAGTGTCTCAAGAATTAGGGAAAAAAGTAATGTATTCAGTACTGTTATGAAACCAATATATAATCACCTATACATTCATATGAATGATAAAACACAACTATAGTCCAGAAAGAAGGAGAGACGAGGAGGGAGTGGAGAGGGGAGGGAGGAGGGTGAGAGAAGGGAGGGTATTTCGTGTGACCTCACCTATTGTGCACAATGCAATGGTACATTTCAAATCTATTAAGAGTAGAGTATAAATGTCTGACCACAACAAATAAGTAAGTGAGGTTATCATTATGCTAATCAGTTTGTTGTAAGCATTCCACATTGTATATCAAATCAGCATACTGTACCCCATAAATGTACACAGTTATGATTTAATAATAAAAAAAAGAACAGGTAGGCTGAAGGAGCAGCTGGTGCAAAGGGTAGGTGGGAAAAAGATGGAGTGTTTGATAAACATGAGGCTGGAGCATAGTGAGAAATGGTTGGGTGGTAGGACATGAGGACCAGGAGGCACAGGGTGGGCATGAAGGCAGATGATGGAGGGTCTGCAGACCATAGAAAGTCTTTTTTTTTTTTAAGTTCAGTGGAAAGATAACAGAAACGTTTTGAGAGAGAAGAAATGACATGTCTCATGGTTTGAGTTTAAGGAGACTGCCAAGCTATTGCAACAGTCCAGGTTAGAGCTACTGGTGGCTGGGAGGCTGGGAACAGAGCTCTATGAGATCCATCTTTTCAACAGAGTTCCCTCTTTACTACATCTACTCTACATGGTTTCTGTTTCTTGCAACCAAATATGTGCTGATTATGACTCAGGTTTTCTGATGCCATATCTCATGTTCTCCCACCATGCTCTGAGGTCTTTCGTGAAGTTGGAAAAGTTTTCCTTTAGTATATCTTGATTTTTGTATTCCTTTTCTCCCATCTATGTATCCAGCACTCTTATATTGTCCCTCTTCCTGGGGCCTATCTTGGCCATATCTTTGAGAAAACATCTCATGTCCTCTAAGTTTTCTGTTCTTTCTTTAAAACGTACATGTCCTGCATCCATTCTCTCAAGTCTCTTTCCCCTACAAGAAACAACCTAACAGACCTAATCTTGCTAAACTGGAAAGGGATATTTCTTCCAGAAACTGTTGGTATTTTCATGATGATTTTTATACCTTTAGATTAAACAGTATTTGTTGAACACATACTGTTTGCTGAGCTCCATAATTTTTGGTCTTTGCAAACATGTAGGGAGATAGACACTCCTCCCCCCAATTCACAGATGAAGATGGGAGACTCTCAGAACCTCTGTTCCCTGCAATAAATTATGGGAGTATCAGGATGGACCAATGAAGAGAAATGATTTTGTATTTGACACCCCACAAGATTGACTTGAGAATGACACATAAATTCTTATGAAATTACTCTCTGGAACTTGTCTAATACCCCAGAAAAACCAGTGGGCATTTTCTAGTGCAGCCAGAATTGTGTCGCCTGGGTTTTTTTTCTCTCTCTATTTCCCATGCTGGAAAGGACTAGTGAAAGGTTCCCGGGTTTGACGTCTGAGTGAGCAGGAATATTAGCTGTGACTTTAGAACCATCAGCTGTGAGATAGGGGGAAGATTTGCCGCTGACCTCCTCCCCCTACTTCACCTCTTTCTCCAAGCATCCTCCCTGTGGAATCCAGGTCTGTGAGAGGTGTCCCAGGTGAACTGAGGGCGTGAATTTCTCTTTGTTCAGTTTCTTTGTAGTTTCCTCAGTGTAGTGGTGATGGTGGAAGGTTAGTGAGATATCAGTACTAGCCAGAAGAAGAACCATTATCCAGGAAATAGGTGGCTTGTAAAACAGTGCCCCGTTTATTCATTTACTCAGTCATTCATTCATCAGCCAGCTGCTTGTTAGATATTTATCCTGTGCCAGCCCATCATGTTAGATGTATAAGGCAGATGTAGTTCCTGTCCTCCATAAACTGATGTATCCAGCCGGCTCACACTGATCCTCTGGGGTGATAACCTAGTCCAGCTTTTACCACTTATTCAAAGAGAGAAGCATCTGGAAAGCATGGAGCTCCTTGGCAGAATACCCTTAGCTACTAAAATATTCCACTTGTGATAACTTAACATGCAATTCAGGGCAGTCAGATGTCTCCTTCCTCACACTGGGGATTACAATGGAAGGAGACAGGCTATTATGGACACTGAATTATGTCAATTGGGGCAGAAAAGAGGAAGATCCAATCATTTGGGGGAGGATTTGGAGAAGGTTCTTGGGGAGAGAGGACAGGTGCCGTATTCATGGCCTGTGCAAGCATGTTAGTGTTTGTTCAACACAACACAATGCTTAAGAGCACAGACTTTGACATCAGATGGGCTGACCTCCTGCTTGGTTACTTGCTAATGTATGAGTTTGAGTGAATATCTTACTTTCTCTGAGCCTCAGTCTCCTCATCTGAAAAATGGTGATCAGTGTTAGAATCTGCTTTTCTAGGGTCGAATATCAAAAAATGTCCTGAATGTAATTAACTCAGCTGAGATATTAGGAATGTGCTACTATCATCTCTCATAAATTCTGGGGAAACTGCTAGGAATCAGAAAGGAGAAACTTCAATCTAGATTTATGTAATCAGGGGAGTCTCCTTGGAGGAAGGGACTTTAAATCTCTAAGCTTGGCAAGAACAAGGATGGTATAAGTTTTTCATCCTTCTGAATTCTTAGCATCTGGCACATAAGTCAGTCCTCAGTGTACTCTTGTTGAGTGAATAAGTGATCGAATGACCAGGATCTTGAAGGAGGAATAGGATGTAGATGTGGAAGAGACTTTCAAGCATTTCTCTCTTCCTAGGGACTATGTTTATTAATGAACTCAAGCTATACCATTTTGTAATTTTCTGTTTAACATGGAAATGACTTCCAAGGTTATACAAAGAGTATCATGGTATGAAGCTACTTTATCTCCCCTACTATGAAATATGCCACAATTTATTTAAATCACCCCCTATTGTTGGACACTTATGTTGTTTCTAGTTTGTCATTATTATAAGTGATGCTGTGATGATAATCTTTGTATATACGTTTAATTATTTTCTTTTTTTAATTAAATCATAGCTGTGTACATTAATGCAATCATGGGGTATGATGTGATAGTTTTATATATAATTTGAAATATTTTCATCAAACTGGTTAACATAGACTTCATGGCATTTTCTTAGTTATTGTGTTAAGACATTTATATTCTACATTTAGTAAATTTCACATGTACCCTTATAAGATGCATCGTAGGTGTGGTCCCACCCATTATTCTCCCTCTACCCATCCTCCCCCCTCCCTCCCCTCCCTCTCCCCTTTCCCCATATTCTTGGGCCATAGCTGGGTTATAACTTTCATATGAAAGCTATAAATTGGTTTCATACTAGGGCTGAGTACATTGGATACTTTTTCTTCCATTCTTGAGATACTTTGCTAAGAAGAATATGTTCTAGCTCCATCCATGTAAACATGAAAGAGGTAAAGTCTCCATCTTTCTTTAAGGCTGCATAATATTCCATGGTGTA
>CAUYQV010037464.1:0-11861 GCA_963574575.1 Galagoides demidoff
TCGGCTAAGGCGCCAGCCACATACACCTAAGGTGGCGGGTTCGAACCCCCAGCCCGGGCCCGCCAAACAACAATGATGGCTGCAGAGACAGGAGACTGGCTTGAGCCCAGGAGTTGGAGGTTGCTATGAGCTGTGATGCCATGGCACTCTACCCAGGGGGATAGTTTGAGACTCTGTCTCAAAAAAAAAAAAAAAATCTCTCTTTTACTTAAACAACAAAGACAGCAAAAGACAGCTGTCTAAATATTACAGGCGTGGACTCAGGCACTCTCCTCTGAGCCTTTGTTCTTAAGACAAATCTAGGAAAATACTGAAAGTTTTGGTGCTGGGTGCTCCAGGAATTTGTAAGACAGGAAGTGTTATGAAAAACAGCACTTAGAACCCTTGTCCGGAGGCAGGAAATGGAAGCAGAGAGGGGCTATGGCCCTTCCCTTCTTATTCCTTTTCTCTTGTATAATCATATGAATGATTACACAAAATAGATAATACTGGCTATTAAAATATTTATTTTTCGTCTGTGCATCTACTTTCATTCCCATAAAGACATTTTTCCTAAGGAAAAAAACCAAAAAGAAACCAGACTGTCAACATTCCAAAAAAATGTTGTTACCACTCTGAAGGGATGCACTGTTATTGTGAAGGGCCCCAGAGCAGTCCCGAGAAGGAATTCATCAATGTAGATCTCAGGCTCCTTGGAAAGAAAAGGAAGAGGCTCCGGATTGACAAACAGGCCCATAGAAAGGAATTGGCTACAGTTCATGCTATTTGTAGGCAGATAAAGACCGTGATCAAGGGTGTTCCCTTGGGATTCCCTTACAAGGTCAGGTCTCTGTAGGCTCACTTCCCCATCAGTGTCATTATTCGGGAGGAGTGAGTATTTGGTGAAATATAAAATTTCTTGGATGACAAATCTAGCTATCAGATTTGGATGAGACCAGGTGTTGCTTGTTCAGTATCTTAAACCCAGAAAGTGAGTGACCAACATTGGATATTTATCTAATTCAGCTGCTTTGATACAGCAAGCCACAACAGGATATCAGAAAAATTGGGGATAGGGCACTGGCCCCATGTACCGAAGGTGGTGGGTTCAAACCCGGCCCCGGCCAAACTATAACAAAAAATAGCTGGGCATTGTGGTGGGCACCTATAGTCCCAGCTACTCGGGAGGCTGAGGCAGGAGAATCGCCTAGGCCCAGGATTGAAGGTTGATGTGAGCTGTGATGCCACAGTGCTCCACTGAGGGCGATAAAGCGAGACTCTGTCCTTAAAAAAAAAATAAAAAATTTTGGGATGGTTTCCATATTTCTGAAAAAGGAACAGACTAATAGGTAGATGAATAAGATCTAAGAGTTGTCCAGCTACAAAAACAAATAGATGCCAAATGATTCCTAAAACCTATTTGTGATATTTTAAAAATGCAGTAAAATGTATTTCTGTTGACCAAAAGGTGCACAGTTTCAATTAGATGGAAGAAGGTTTTTAAGATTTACAGCACAGCATGATTTTTATTCATTATTGCCATATTAATAATGTATGCTTTGAAATTAATTAAAGAGTAGCTTAGTTTTTCTTAGATTTTTGTTTCTTGGGGTTTTGGGGTTTTTTTGAGATGGGGTCTTACTCTGTCACCAGGCTCAAGTGCACTGGTGCCATCATACCTCATTGTAACCTCAGGCTCCCAGGCTTAAGCAATCTTTCCATCTCAGTTAGAACTATGGGTACACACTGCCACTTTTGCATAATTTAAAAAATATTTTTGCAGAGATGAGGTCTCTCTGTGTTGCCCAGGCTGGTCTTGAATTCCTAGTCTGAAGGGGTCCCACAGTCTTAGCCTCCCAAACACTGAGATTACAGGCTTGAGCCAACATGCCCAGACAAAGAGTAGATTTTAAGTATTGTTACTACAAAAAAAAAAAAAGAGGATGTGAGATGAAAGATGTATTAACTTGATATAATCATCCCATAGTGTATGCATGTATTAAAGCATATTATACCTCAAAAATATATACAATTATTATTTATCAATTAAAAATAAAAATTTAAATTAAAAACCATCCTTAGAAAAAAATTAATGGAAGTTCCCAAACTTGTTCTCTGATCAGCTGAGTGTCCTATGACTTGCTGTTATGCTCCAGGCTATGACCCTTACATCTTTGCAAGGGCATTTTATGTTATATACCCTACTCCCAGTGGAGACATATTCTGTTATAGTCATTCCTGGATTAGATGAGGGTAGGTGAGATATTCATATCCTTAGGCAGTTTAGTAATGACGACACCATACAGTAAACTTACAGAAACCTGAGTAGTATAGTCTACTATCAGTTCCGACAACTAAGTTTGTGAACTTGCCACCGTGCACTCACATTGGCAGCACTGTACCATCAGCTCAGTAAGGTTTCATGACCTTGGAATATCAGTGTTTCATAGCTGTGTTTGTGTCAGTGTGTGGTAGTGTCTTGCTGAGTAGCCTTCATTATTGTGTGTTTTTGTGTGCCCTGGGAAGAATGTCAGAGCTTGAATTAGAGCAATGAACAAACATTCGTAAATTTCTTGTTAAACTTGGAAAGAGAAGTAAAATAAGGAACATCTTAATCCAAGTTTACGGGGATAATTCCACGAAGAAAACAGCAGTGTACAAATGAATTAAACACATGATTTTCCTAAAGGGAGAGAAAGCTTCACGGAAGAGAGGTCAAGGTGGCCAGTAACAGGTAGAACTGATGAAAACCTTGCAAACATTTATTGAATTGTGCATCAAAATTATTGGCTGACTGTGAGCAGAGAAGACCAAGTAAACATCAGTAGAGAAACTAGAAAATCCTAACTGAAAATTTTGGCCAATAACTCATGGGTCTTACATCATGGCAATGCACCAGCTCACATGGTGCTATCCGTGAAAGAGTTTTTAGTCAGTACCCAAATAACTGTATTGGAACATCTTCTCTTCTTACCAGATCTGGACCCCAATGACTTTTTTTTTTTTACCCAAATAAAGGAAATTTTGAAAGGAAGACATTTTGATGATATTGAGGACACCAACAGTAATACACCTTTGAGAACCATTCCAGAAAGAGTGTCAAAATTATTTTGAAGGGTGGACTAGGTGCTGGCTTTGGTGTATAGCTTTCCAAAGGAAATACTTCAAAGGTGACTATAGTGGTATTCAGCAATGAGGTATGTTGAACTTTTCCTAGGACTAATTTACATACTCAATTGTTGGACCTCATATGTACCAAGGCTATGTGGCCTATGACAGCCATGTAATATATACCTGTTGTTCCTAACCTACAAACCTATATAGCATGTTACTGTACTGAGTACTGCTGGCAATTTTAAGTGTGCAGCTAAACATATTTAAGTATAGAAAAGATACAGTAAAAATATGACATAAAAGATAAAAATTGTACACCCATATAGGGCACTTAACCATGAATGGAGCTAACAGGACTGGAAGTTGCTCTGGGTGAGTCAGGGAGGGAGTGGTGAGGGAATGTGAAGGCCTAGACATTACTGAGTAAATTTATAGAAACTATTTTTCTTTTTTTAACATAATGAATTAATCTTAGTTACAACTTTTTCACATTATGAACTTCTAATTTTTTTTAACTTTTTGACTCTTCTATAACAACGTTTTGCTCAAAACAAGTATATTAGCTCCGCACCTGTGGCTCAAGTGGCTAAGGCGCCAACCCCATACACCTAAGGTGGCAGGTTCAAATCCAGCCCGGGCCCACCAAACAACAATGATGGCTGCAACCAAAAAATAGCCAGGCATTGTGGCGGGCACCCATGGTCCCTTGGGAGGCAGAGGCAGGAGACTCGCTTGAGCCCAGGAGTTGGAGGCTGCTGTGAGCTGTGATGTCATGGCACTCTACCCAGGGGGACAGCTTGAGGCTCTGTCTCAAAAAGAAAAAAAAATAGTATATTGCCCAGCTGTACAAAAATATTTTCTTTGTGTCTTTATCCCATAAGCCTTTTTCTATTTAAAAAAGTTTTTTTGTTTATTTGTTTGTTTTTTACCTTTTATACATTTTGTTAAAAGCTAAGAACACAAACACACTAGCCCAGGCCCACGCAGGGTCAGGATGATCAGTATCACTATCTGCCACCTCCACATCTTGTCCCACTGGAAGATCTTCAGGGGCAGTGACAGACATGGAGCTGTCATCGCCTATGATAGCAGTGCTTTCTTCTGGAAAACATCCTGAAGGGTCTGCCTGAGGCTGTTTTATACTTAACGTTTTCTTTTATAAAAGGAGTATATGCTATAATAACAATTAAATGTGTACAGTATAGTAAATGCATAAACCAGTGGCAGTCATTTATTATCAAATATTATGCACTGTACATAATTCTGTGTCTTATTCTCTTATATGATGGCAGTGCAGTAGCTTTGTTTACATGCTGTCACCACAGACATGTGTGCAAGGCATTGCCATGACATCACGAGGTGACAGGAATTTTCCAGCTCCATTATAATCTTACAGGACCACCCTTGTATAAGTCCGTCATTGACCAAAACGTCTTTATGCAGCATGAGGCTGATTTTCCCTTCTAGGGGTCAGAAAGTGCTTTGGCTGCAGAGTAATTTGGGGGGTCCTTTCTCAGGGAAAGGGGAGGGGTGAATGTGCCACAGTGGTAAATGTAGTTTGGGGTGTTGTTTCACCTCTTTGAGCTTTGATTTCTTCGCCTGTAATGGAGAGAAGATTACTCCATTGTACAGTCTTTGAGAGCTGTAAGAATCCCTTAGCAGAGTGTCTGTTCATGAGGGCTGCAATTATGATTGTCAGGAAGCAGCAGGAACCCAGTGGGCATCCTACACACTGCAGGCCGCCTCTACCCAAGTGTTACTTAGTCTACAGGCTTGGGGGGTGGGTGGGAGGCATGACATTGTGGTGATGGAACAAGGAAGGTCCATTGTCAGTCACGTTTTTCTTAAAGCCTAACAGTCAGGCCCTTGCTTACAATTGCAGTGATAGCTGCCATCCCAGGAGGAAGACACGGGAGGAAACAGAAGAGCTGTCCTCTGAGCCAAGCTTAGAAGGATGACCTGGAGGAGGAAGATGCTGCAGCCTCTGAGCCCTGCCTGGGAAGGCATTTCTGGGGCCAAGGAGCAGGTGTCTCAGTAGGAGTGCAATGAGCAATGGGAAGATGTACAGAAAATGCTTAAGACAGTTGTAAAATCAGAAAATGTAGCAAATCCATATTTTATTTTATTTTTATTTTTTGTCCCAGACAGAGTTTCACCATGTTGCCCTCAGTAGAGTGCTGTAGCATCACAGCTCACAACAAACTCAAATTCTTGGGCTTAAGCAATTCTCTTGCCTCAAGCCTCCCAAGTAGCTGGGACTACAGGCGCCTGCCACAACGCCTGGCTATTTTTGGTGCAGTTGTCATTGTCGTTTAGCAGACCCATGCTGTGTTTGAACCCACCAGCATCGGTGTCAGTGGCTGGCTCTGTAACCACTGTGCTACAGGTGCCAGGCCTATTTTTAGATCTTTTCACAGTAACCTTTAACTGAGAAAATGTGGGTTAGTCTAATTAGTTGTTGAGAGTGATAACTGTTGCCCTGGTATCATTATTAAAATGATGGGCATGCTCATAACTTTGACTCAAACTGCACGAAACAATCCATGTAACCAAAACATTTATAACTCTGTAATATTCTGAAATAAAGATAAAATAAAATAGCAATTGAAACATCAAGTGACACCTCTCTATTCCTAAAAGATATAAATCTTTATATTTGTATGTATATTTGTCAACTTGAGGGATGGAAGTTGGCAGTTCCCTTTTCTCTCTCTATATATGAATATATAATAAAATCCAGGCTTAGCACCCGTAGCTCAGTGCGTAGGGCACTGGCCACATAGGTCACATACACCGAGGCTGGCAGGTTAGAACCCGGCCTGGGCCAGCTAAACAACAATGACAACTACAACCAAAAATAGTTGGGTGTTGTGGCGGGTGCCTGTAGTCCCAGCTACTCAGGAGGCTGAGGCAAGAGAATTGCTTAAGCCCAAGAGTTTGAGATTGCTGTGAGCTGTGATGCCATGGCATTCTACCAAGGGTGACACATTGAGACTCTGTCTCAAAAAATAAGTGAATAAATAAATAAATACATAAAATCCATGACTCTGTTCATGCCATATTCAAACATAAGTTGAGAGTCTCTGAGAGCCATTATTACAGAGTGATTAAGAGAGATAGCATAAACTCTTGGAACTAGAATGATTGGGTTCAAATTCCAGCTGTATTCCTTACTATCTTGGTGGTATCAGAATAGTTATTTAACCTTGGTGTGCCTCAGTAACCACGCTGGGAAAATGAGAATAGTAATAGTACCCACTTTATTGGGCTGTTGTGAGAGGTAAATGAGTTAATGATGTTTAAGTCCCCCAGATGAGGACCTGACACATGATGCATCAAGATGGGCTGGTTAGGCTGTAGCAACAAACCACTCCAAAATTTCAGTGGTTTGAAATCAGAAAGGTTTATTTCTGACTCATGCGTCACATCCATCATAGGTTGGGAGGGGGACTTTGATCATTCTAAGTCACTCGGGGATACAGGCTGACAGATGCTCAATTTCAACAAACTCAAACTCAATTTCAATGTGCAACTCCACACCCACCAAAGCAGGGCAAAAGGAGGTGATGAATCAGGCATTGGCTTTAAAATTTTTTGCGTTTCATTGGCAGTCACGTGGTAACACCTAACTGTAGGGAGCAAAGACAAGCCATTCTGTCTTGTGCCTAAAAAGGGAGACAACTAGAAATATTTGGTAAACAGCACTAATGATTACCACATTTGGCTAATATAATTTAATTTAAGATGTGGGTAGAGGAGAACTCAGTGAGAAGGCAACATTTGTGCTGAGGCTTAAATGACAAAAAAGGGAAAATTGTAGGAGACCGTGTGTGAAGTTCCTAAGTCAGGAATGGCCTTCAAACATTTGGGGAACAGAATGGCTTGAATGCAGAAAGGTGAATGGGGGTGAAAATTGAGTGGGACCAGGTCATAGGCAAGGCCCCCGTAGGCCATTGTGAGGAGTTTGAATTTTATTTCAAGTGCATTAGGAAGTCACTAGAGGGTTTTAACCAGGTGATATGGTAATACTTTTATAAAGACAATTCATGCTGCTTGCTCTTAGCAGGTGGGCAAGATTAGAAGAGATAAGTTAGAGGCAGTAGTCCACGTGAGACATGCCCAGGCCCCAGATCAAGGTAGGAGCAGTACAGGTGGGAAGGAGTAGACAGTCAAGCTCAAATTAATTTTTTTTGGTTTTTTTGAGACAGAGTTTCACTGTGTCACCCTTGGTAGACTGCTATGGCATCATAGCTCAAAGCAACCTCAAACTCTTGGGCTTAAGTGATTCTCTTGCCTCAGCCTCCCAAGTAGCTGGGGCTACAGGTATCCGTCCACACCCAGCTGTTTTTGTTTTGTTTTGTTTTTTCTTTTTTGAGACAGAGCCTCAAGCTGTCACCCTGGGTAGAGTACTGTGGCATCACAGCTCACAGCAACCTCCAACTCCTAGGCTGAAGCGATTCTCCTGCCTCTACCTCCCTAGTAGCTAGGATTTACTGGTGGCTGCCACAACACCCAGCTATTTTTTGGTTGCAGCTGCCATTGTTGTTTGGCGGGCGGGGGCTGTATTGGAACCCTCCAGCTCAGGTGTGTGTGGCTGGAGCCACAGGCACCGAGCCCCGGCTTTGTTTTTTGTTGCAGTTGTCATTGTTGTTTAGCAGGCCCACACAGGGTTCAAACCCACCTGCCTCAGTGTTTGTGGCCGGTGCCCTAACCACTGAGCTATGGGTGCCAAGCCTCAAGATAAATTTTGCAAGTAGAGCCAATCAACTGGCTGAGGAGGAGGAGAAGGAAAGAATCAGGAATGACTCCTGGGTTTCTGCCAGAGAAACTGAGTTGCTGCTGAGGTTGAGAGTTCTACCAGAGTAGACACTGGGTGGCGGTAGGGTTTTCTGAATTAAGAATTTTGGGTTGGGCTTGGTGCTTGTAGCTCAGTGGGTAGGGCACCAGCCACATACACCAAGGGGGTTAGAGCTTGGCCTGGGCCTACTAATACAACCATGACAACTACAACAACAACAAAAAAAATAGCCAGGCATTGGGTGGGCACCTGTAGTCCCAGCTGCTTGGGAGGCTGAGGCAAGAGAATTGCTTAAGCCCAAGACTTTGAGGTTGCTGTGAGCTGTGATGCCACAGTACTCAACCTAGGGTGAATAGTGAGACTCTGTCTCCAAAAAAAAGAATGTTCGTTTGTTCGTGTTAATTTTGAGATGCTCTTGGTGGATATGGAGTGTACATGTGCTTAGTGGTCAGTGGAGTAGATAAGGCTGAAGACACAAACTTGGGTGTTGACCTAGTTATCTATAGCTCCGTAACAAATCACCCCAAACTCAGTGGTCCAAAACAGCAGACATTTATTATCTCATAGTTTCTCTTGGTTAGGAATTTGACAGCAGCTTAGCTGGTTCATGAGGTTGCAGTCAACATGTCTGTCAGAGCTGCCGTTACCTGGAGAACCCACTGCCAAGATCTCTCACCCGCAAGGGTCTTGACAGGAAGCCCGAGTTCCTTGCTGGCCATTGGCGGTGGTCTGAGTTTCTCACCAAATGCCATTTGGAGGCTGCTTGCGTGGCCTCAGGGTCCGGCAGCTAGCTTTCCCCCAGAGCCAGCACTCCAAGAGAGAGCAAGATACCAGCAGTTTTGCCGCATTCTCGTGGTCACACAGATCTAATATAATTACATAAGGGATTTTTTCTTTTTTGAGACAGAGTCTCACTTTCTTTCCCCCTGTTAGAGTGCTGTGGCATCATAGCTCACAGCAACCTCAAACTCTTGGGCTCAAGCCATCTTCTTGTCTTGGCCTCCCAAGCAACTAGGACTATAGGCACCCACCACAACGCCTGGCTAGTTTTTTAGAGACAGAGTCTTGCTCTTGCTCAGGCTGGTCTTGAACTCCTGAGCTCAAGCAATCCACCCACCACCGCCCCCCAGAGTGCTGGAATTACAGGTGTGAGCCACCGGGCTCTGCCTTACATAAGGGATTTTATAAGGGATTACACAGGACGTGAGTCTTCAGGGTGGGAATCCTTAGCATGTGGATAATATGTAAAGCCATGGGAATGATGAAATAATTTGGTGGAGGTTATTCCAACTTTGAAAGATCAAGCAGAAGAGGAGGAGTCAGGAGAGGAAACTGAGGAGGGGCCAGAGAGGTAGGAGGGAAACACAAAACCTGTGGCATCGTTGAAGCCTGAGGGAGTGTTTCAAGAAAGGAACGCAAACAACCAAGTCAAAGGCTTCAGGAAGAAGAGGATTGCAAAGTAGTTTGGGTCCAGGAACATGGAAGTGGTAAGTGGCCTTGCAAGGGCAGTTTCCATGAAGTGTTAGAGACTAAATGATCAGAGTAGGTTGACAGTGAACAGAAAGGGAGGATCTGGTGACGCTGAGCGTAGAAAATCCTTCTGATGAGTTTTAGCTGTGAAGGGATCAAGGGGGAACATTTTTATGGTAGAAAGATGACAGAGGCTCGGCGCCTGTGGCTTAGGTGGCTGGGGCGCCAGCCATATACACCTGGGGTGGCGGGTTCGAATCCAGCCTGGACCCGCCAAACAACAATGAGGCTGCAACCAAAAAATAGCCAGGCGTTGTGGCAGGCACCTGTGATCCCAGCTACTTGGGAGGCGGAGGCAGGAGACTAGCTTGAGCCCAGGAGTTGGAGGTTGCTGTGAGCTGTGAAGCCACAGCACTCTACCCAGGGGGATAGCTTGAGGCTCTATCTCAAAAAAAAAAAAAAGAAAGAAAGAAAGATGACAGAACATGTTCAACACTGCATAGGAATAGGCCCATTGCAGGGCAAGGGCTGGCAAGAGGGGTAATTGCGAGAGGAAAGTCACCAAGAAGGCACAAGGAGGTGGAGAGGGCTGGATGTTTGTGGGAGTAGAGGCTGTTCATCCTGGGTGACAGAGGGGCAGACAGAGGATGTCAGGGCAGCTGCACATGTGTGGGTGGGTGTGGTGGGAAGGAGACAGGCATTCCTACCTTAGAGGTTCTTTTTTTCTTTTTTTGAGACAGAGTCTCAGTATGTCCCCCTCAGTAGAGTGCTGTGGCGTCATAGCTCACAGCAACCTTGAACTCTTGGGCTTAAGTGATTCTTTTGCCTCAGCCTCCTGAGTAGCTGGGACTACAGGTGCCCACCACAATGCCTAGGTATTTTATTGTTGTTGTTGTTGCAGTTGTCATTGTGGCCAAACTGCCAATCTTGGTGTATGTGGCAGGCACCCTATCCACTGAGCTATGGGTGCTGCCCCAAGGTTCTATTTTCTTAATGAAATACAAGATGAGGGTTCACAATAAACATAGGAACCATTAGAATTTTATTTCCAGGCTTGGTGCCCGTAGCACAGTGGTTATGGTGCCAGCCACATACACTGACGGTGGCAGGTTTGAACCCAGCCTAAGCCAGCTAAACAACTGCTACAAAAACTAGCCAGGCATTGTGGCTGGTGCCTGTAGTCCCAGCTACTTGGAAGGCTGAGGCAAGAGAATCGCTTAAGCCCAAGACTTTGAGGTTACTGTGAGCTGTAACGCCATATCACTCTACTAAGGGCAACATAGTGAGACTCTTGTCTCAAAAAAAAAAAATTCTTTCCATTGTGGTATAATAAAATAATTTTGACATTTTGAAGCTTCTGCTGGTCTTTTATTCTTCTAGTTTGTCTTTTTTGCTTCCCCTAGGATACTTTCTTCCCATCTGTTAGGAACTAAACATATGTGTCTCTGGAAGATTCTTATGTGGAAGCCCTAACTAACCATAAGTGTGGATGTACTTGGAGTGGGAGAATAATTAAGGTTCAATGAGGTCACAGGGTTAGGGCCCTGATGTGTTAGGATAAGGGTCCCCAGAAGAAGAAGTGCCAGGAAGCTTCACGAGTTTGTACTCACTCCTCTTCTTTCATGTGAGGACACAGGGAGAAGTCAGCCTTCCATACGCCGGGAAGAGAACCCTCACCAGAAACCAAATTGGCCAGAGCCTTGATCTTGGACTTCTAGCCTCCAAAACTGGGAGAAAAATGAATGTCTGTGGTATCTTGTTGCGGCAGTCTGAGTAGACTAAGATACCGTCATAACTGAAAAGTAAGATGATCAGTATTACTGAGCAAAGACAAAGTAATTGATCTGAAATTAAGGCATAGACAGGACAATTCAAATATGTTTAACAATACCTTGGTACTGGCTTGGCACCTGTGGCTCAAGTGGCTAAGGCGCCAGCCACATACACCTAAGGTGGCGGCTTCGAATCCAGCCCAGGCCCGCCAAACAACAATGATGGCTGCAACCAAAAAATAGCCAGGCGTTGTGGTGGGCGCCTGTGGTCCCAGCTACTTAGGAGGCAGAGGCAGGAGACTCACTTAAGCCCAAGAGTTGGAGGTTGCTGTGAGCTGTGATGATACAGCACTCTACCCAGGGAATAGCTTGAGGCTCTATCTCAAAAAAAAAAAAAAAAAAGAAGCAGATGGAGGCCAGGCGCAGTGGCTCATGCCTGTAATCCTAGCAGTGTGGGAGGCCGAGAAGGGTGGTTGCTTGAGCTCACAAGTTCAAGACTAGCCTCAAGGCTCGGCACCTGTGGCTCAAGCGGCTAAGGCGCCAGCCACATACACCCAAGGTGGCGGGTTCAAATCCCCAGCCCGGGTCCGCCAAACAACAATGATGGCTGCAACCAAAAAATGGCCGGGCGTTGTGGTGGGCGCCTGTGGTCCCAGCTACTTGGGAGGCTGAGGCAGGAGACTCGCTTGAGCCCAGGAGTTGGAGGTTGCTATGAGCTGTGATGCCAT
>CAUYQV010037467.1:0-31850 GCA_963574575.1 Galagoides demidoff
TTTTTTTTTTTTGAGACGGAGCCTCAAGCTATCCCCCTGGGTAGAGTGCCATGGCATCACAGCTCATAGCAACCTCCAACTCCTGGGCTCAAGCGAGTCTCTTGCCTCCGCCTCCCAAGTAGCTGGGACCACAGGCACCCGTCACAACGCCCGGCCATTTTTTGGTTGCAGCCATCATTGTTGTTTGGCGGGCCCAGGCTGGGGATTCGAACCTACCACCTTAGGTGTATATGGCTGGCGCCTTAGCTGATTGAGCCACAGGCGCCGAGCCAGCCCTTGTCTTCTTATTTAGCTTTAACCACCCGCTAAATTTGAGATGCATTTCACAGATGCATCTGTTGTATTTCTTTGTAAGACCAATAAACCCATAATCGAGAAATTCAGGAATACCTGTCAATGTATCTTCTTTTAATAATCTGTTGTTTCTGAGTTATGTCGCTTAAACATCTGAGTTTTGATTTTGGAGCCCACTGAACTGGTTTCCTCTTTGACCCAGAGATTAGTACCCTAGAAGTAATTTAGGTAGAGTTAAAATCCAATTAACTTGGAATTTCCATGAAGTGTAGCATCATTGTAACAGAGGATTTGAGTTTTAGAAAACTCAGATCATTGCTTGCGTTCCTCAATAGCAGAAAGAAATGATAAAAAAAAAAAAAAAGTGGAAGGAGAAAAGGTATTAGTTCCAAGCATCTATTCTGCTAGGTATTAGAGTATTGGATAAGACAGCTGGAGACTGACACAGTCTTTAAGACATCCTATGATTTCTATGCATTTGTTTTCTCATCTCCAAAAGGAGAATAGTGATAGATAACATGCCCATGTGTTCTTTGTGAGTTTTAATGAGATCTCATTCTTCAAAATGAGGACAACGTTGACTTTTTATTATGCCATTGTCTAATATTATGATGCATTTTAGAATAAAATTTATTTTTCTATTATTTTATTTACTTGGATAATTGCATCAACCATATCTTGAACCAGCAAATCATTTAGAAATGTCTTGATACATCTGAGTCCAGTTCCTTATTTATGTATTTGTTCTTTGTTTGTTTGTGTGTATATGTGAATGAACACAGGCATGTGTGTGATGTTGCATACGCAAATACATATGTGTCTGTGTATCTTGCAATGGTTTTTCTGGGAGGGCTGAATTTTCCAAACAAATTTATAAACAATTGCATTGTGTGCATGTGATATAATGTGAAATGTGCTTGGTCTTTGTCCCTTGTTTGGTCACAGAACTTCAAGTCTTGGAGTTTCCTAAGTGATGGGGTGCCATTTGTTACTTATAATGAGTGTCTTTGATAACACCTGAGTTCATGATAGTGAGGTGACTTAGGGCAGTGCTGCTAGACAGCTTGAGGACAGGACCAATCACCAGAAAGACCAATGAGGCTTAAAGGGTTAAAATTTTGGCACTTTCAACCCAGGCCATCAGCCTCCAAGAAAGTGGTTGTTGGGGAAACACTGGAATTCAAGCTCTATAACCACTTTCTCTTGTTGATGAACTTCTGGGTTGCTGAGTGTATATATGGAGGTGCTGGGAGAGAGGCCTACCTGGAGGCCTGGAGGGGCCGTGGAAGCTCTGTCCCCTCCTCCCCACACAAACGCCTTGCCCTGTGTGTCTCTTCATCTGGCTGTTCCTCTGTATTCTTTGTAACATCCTTTATAAGAATCTGGTAAACGTGATTCCCTGAGTTCTGTGAGATGCTCTAGAAAATTAATTGAACATAAGGTGGGAGGAGTGGGCCCCCCAACTTATAGCCATTTGATCAGAATTATAGCTGTCAAACATTGTTTCCCAAGTGGGAGCAGTCTTGTGGGATGGAGTCTGTAACCTGTGGGATCTGGTGCTACCTCCAGGTAGAGAGTGCCAGAATTGAATTGAATTGTATGATACTCAGTGTCCCCTAGAGATTTGCTTGGTGTGTTAGGGGAGAAACCTCCATGCACCTGGTCCTAGAAGTATTCTATGTATATGGAAGGAAAAAAAATGTTTCTTATTGTCAGTGTATGGCTCTTATTAGACTCAAAATACGTCTAAGATTTCACTCCTAAATAGTGCAAACAACAACAACAACAACAACAACAAAATTAGTCTGTTATCAATGGTAGTTCTAAAACATAACCACAGGCAACACTCATTGGCAGGACTTTTAAAAAATCTGCCAAAATAATTTATTTGGGAATAAAATACTTTTAAATTAAGTGATTTCCTTGGCCTTGTATCATTTGATTTCTAGCTAGAATGGGCTATTTCAGTTTTTTAGCTCTAGATATTTAGTTTTCTTTTTCATGTGAAACTCTGAGTTCATTGAACCTATCTTATTTCAGTTTTTTACTAGTATGATTATGGCAGAATTTTAGCACAATATAGTGATATCAAGATACTTAAAGAGAAAGAATTCTAAATAATATTTTAATTAAAAAAATCTTAAGACTGGCTCAGAGCCTATAGCTCAGCTGCTATGGTGCCAGCAATATACACCAGGGCTGCTGGGTTTGAACCTAGCCTGGGCCTGCCAGCTGGCCAAACAACAGTGACAACTACAATAACAACAACAAAAAAAATAGCCAGGCATTGTTGCAGGGGCCTATAGTCCTAGCTACTCAGGAGGCTGAGGCAAAAGAATTGCTTAAGCCCAAGAGTTTGAGGTTGTTGTGAGCTGTTGTGAGCTGTGATGTCCCGGAACTTTACTGAGGGCGACATAAAAAAAAAAAAAAAAAAAAAAAGAAAGAAAGAAAATCTTAAGAAAAATAATTTATTTATTTATTTTTTTGAGACAGAGTTTTACTCTGTCACCCTCAGCAGAGTGCTTTGGTGTCCTGGTTTTCAGCAACCTCAAACTCTTGGGCTCAAGAGATCCTCCTGCCTCAGCCTCCTGAGTAGTTGGGTCTACAGACACTTGTTACCCTGCTCAGCTAGTTTTTCTATTTTTTAGTAAGACATGCAGCCTAATTCTTGCTCAGGCTGGTCTCAAACTCTTGAGCTCAATCAATCCACCTGCCTTGGCCTCCCAGAGTGCTAGCATTATAGATGTAAGCCACTGCACCCAGCCTAAGAGAAAGAACTTAATTTTGTGATAAATTATACACAGTGAGAGAGAAGTAACACTTGGGAATGAGATAGAGATGTTTTTCACTTAAAGCCAAAGAGAGGGACAGTTGGCAGCACTGGGAAAGAGACAGTAGATGCCAGTAGGAAGGTCATGTGTGACCCTAACACATTACTTTTCAGAATGTTACATCATATAATAAGTTTGTGATTTGTGCAGAATCATATAAAGTGAATTTTTGTTTAATAGGAACTACCAATCTTACTAAGATTAAGTCATATTTAGTGAGTCTGCATATGTAGATGTCAATCACCTTGTTTTTCTTCTCATTATTATTATTGAGATATAGTCTTGCTCTGCTGCCCTGGCTGGAGTATAGGGGCACCATCATAGCTCACTGCAGTCTCAAACTTCTGGGCTCAAGAGATCCTCCTGCCTCAGCCTCCTAAGCAGCTGGGACTATAGGCATGTGCCATCATGCCCAGCTAATTTTTTTCTATTTTTTGTAAAGATGGGGGTCTTGCTATGTTGCCTAGATTGGCCTTGATGTCCTGGCCTTGAGCAATCCTTCTATCTTGTCCCCTCAAAGTGCAAGGATTATAGGCAAGAAGGACAGTGCCTGACCTCTTCTCTCATTCAATTCTCAAGACTATTCTATGAAACAGACATGCCAGCTCATTCTCTCTGCTGGTTGCTGCCTTGACTCTGCCTTTTCTCCTCTCTTGTCCACTAATACTGCCTGACTTCCCTTCAACAGCCCTAGATTGCCAGGTGAATCCTGCTCTCATGCACAAGAGCATTAAGGTGCGCTAGTCCTGTATAGCATGGTCCTATAGCATATTTTTAAATACACTTAGTTCAGCTTGCCAAACTCTGAATTCCCACCTGGCCTGTATGAAGACCAACTCTGCTGCTAGTAACCGAAGAATGGCTCCTTCCTACCGTGTCTTGACCCTACTTCCTCTGGGCCTTGCTCTACATTCCTAGTAAGGAGTAAATAGAGGCTTCTGCATTTCTCAGTTGAGAACACCTATGAAACATGCCATAGGTGTTTCTAAAGAAGTACATTAAAAGGCAAACTCATAAATAAGTGAGGCAATGGTTATATTACTTAGTTTGACTTAAGCATTCCATATTGTATATCAAATCATCACATTGTACCCCATTAATATATACAGTTATGATTTAATAAAAAAATTTTAAAAAGGCAAATGCATTATTTTTTCTAGGCTCTCTTAATGCCCCCAAATAGGGAGAAATTTATAGAAATTGCTTTGCCTTTTTGGATTCCTTAATCTTTGATGGTGTCAACCCCTACCCAGAGATCCAAGGTAGCTATACAAGCATTCTCTTGGACCACCTTCTCTTCGTAGCTCTATGTAACTAGAATCAATACATTTTATTTCTGAAATGTCTCATTGAGAATATTGACATGACCCCTGACTCTAATTCCACCCCCTAAATTCACCCATTCTTCATAGTGCAGCCAGGATGATCTTTCTATTACATGTGTTATAATACAGTTCTTACACTATTCCCTTTGATGAAAGTCTTTTTTATTTGTTTTAGAATAGAATAGAATAAGATAAGATCAATCTTCATACTCCACTTATAACATTTTTTCCTTGTTGCATGTGGCTATATTCTGCATTGACCATGGGCCTACAAGCATGCTGGTCCATCCTTCCGGACTCAAATGCCACTCCTCTGTGAAGAATCCATGGGTTCTATGTTCTTTCTCTAAAGCAAAATGCATTGCTGCCTCCTTTGTTTCCTGAGCAGTTTTCAAATCACTATTGCTGTATTTGTGAAGCTTCACAGTAATTAGATGTGTCTTGCCTATGGATTGGGAGCTCCTTGAGTTCAGGGACTATGTTTTATTCACCTTGGCAGCACCTCATTCAGGGCCTGGTAGTTTGTTGTTTAATACACAAATAAATGGTTACAGACTTTAAAAAGGGATTTTATTCCATCATAAAAAACAAGACAGAGGTGGTGAGGTATTCCTTAAACTCACTCCAAATGCAAATGACGCTGAAACTCTGTGGCAAGGCCCAACAGTAGTGCTCTTCTCCTTCACACTGAACAAATAGATACTCAAGTAGATAATTATCTGTATTATTCATCTGCAAGGATTACCTTTTTTTATTTTACTTTATTAAAAGATGGGACATGGGATTTATTTAATCAAGTGGTTTTCCCTCTGCATCTAAAACCAAGTATAATTTTCTCTTTAAGGTCAAATGAACCACAGTACTTGAGACAAATGTATAAAGCGCTGGTGCAGTGTGAGGCATAGAGTGGGTGTTGAACAATGAAGTTTTGAGCGATGAAAGGAGGAGAGGGCGAGAGACACAGCACCACCCAGCAAGAACACTCAATGCTGCTACCAAGTGAAGATTAGTCAGAACTGAACATGAGACTACTGGGAAACGTGGTTTTATTTTAGAAATAACTTGCCAGGGATTCTATTCTAAAAAAGTGGAGTACGTCTGCGAATATTTGTAGGTCCTTATGACCAAGCTTCATTGTTTTTACAGAAACACAGAGTGTCAGCACTGGCCTACAGTTTTGTCTGGTCTGGTAACATTGTGGGCGGTGCTCAGAGGGACCCAGGAGCTCCCTGGCAGGGGTGGCCTGTGGGGTGTTAGTGGTGCAGGCTGTTGGGCACACGGCCCTCTCTGTCCTCTGCCAAAGAACCTCTAGGTTTCCTGTTTTGTAAAGGAGGTTTCTGTGTCCAAGTCTGTGTGAAGAGTTTTCTGACTTTAGAAAGTTATTAAAATCCCCAAGCTAGTGTTTCTGTCTAACTCTTTTGTTTCTATAGATGAGGAAAATGAGGTCTAGAAACCTCAAGTACGTTCTCCCAGGCCAAACAACCATTTGTGCACCAGTTGACAAATTAGCTTGATTCCCATTTTTGTTGCTGCTGTTATTGATTTGGTTTGGGCTTGGAATTTTTTATTTTATTTATTTTTTAATTTTTTGAGACAGAGTCTCATTTTGTCACCCTCAGCAGAGTGCTATAGCATCATAGCTCACAGTAACATCAAACTCTTAGGCTCAATGGATCCTCTTCGCTCAGTGTTCTTGAGTAGCTGGGACTGCAGGCACCCACCACAACACCCAGCTAGTTTTAGAGATGGGGGTCTCACTCTTGCTCAGCATGGTCTCTAACCCCTGAGCTCCAGCCATCTACCTGCTTTGGCGTCCCAGAGTGCTAGGATTACAGGCAAGAGGTATGGAGAGAGCCCTGGCCTCAGATTTAGAAAGTGATGAGCAGTAGGAGAGCAGAAAGAGGCGAGGGTGATAGGCTAAGAACTAAATGATGGAAACGTGACAAGGGATTATGCTTTTCGTGCAAAACAAAAAAACAAACTGGGAGCTTTCCCTCCCCCCACTTCTGTCTTAGAGTGCTTCTCATATGCAAATGGTGCAATAGCATTTGCTTTCTAGAATGTTCCCAAGGATTCAAATTGGATTAACTGCTTATTATATATTTCATATGTCTAATATATATTACAAACATATGTATTATATACTGATATACTATGGGATATCTGATATAGGGATATATATATATTGATAGGGATATACATATATGGTACATATATATACCCTTTTGATGGTAAGCTTGGTGTGGAGTTTGGATGGCAGGCAAAATGTGATTCTAGAATTCAGAGAGGATTCTGTATTTGCAGAGAAGCTTCAAAGATTCATGGAACATTTGCTTTAAAATAGATTGGATTTGCCACAGGAAAAGAGCTCTTTATAAGTCAATTAGCTGGAGGACAGGGTGTGGTCAATAGCACAATAGCTGGAGAGAGTGAGCAGAAGAAAGATTGGAAGATCATTAAGTCACTTGATTATGAAGTGAAAATGAGGAAATTAGTTTCAGGTGCACTAACAGATGCTGAGGGACACCGCAGAGATAATGACCGAGAGGGAAGAGAGGTTACACTCTAGAAGCAGAGTCAGAGACTTCTTCAGTAATGGTAAGAGGAGATGATTCCATTTGACGTGAGACAATGGACAAAGAGGTGCAAAATGACTAATGTGACATTTGGGAATTAAAAATAAATTACAAAATGAAAGTGTAGGATTCAGGCAAAAGGGAGAACGTTAAAGAAGGAAGACTAAAGGCTACAATGAGAAAGAGAAGATGAACAATAGACAAAACAAGGGTAAGGGGATCCCATCTGTGCTGAATGAACTTCCAGAAATGTTAAGAGGGAAAAATTATTCCAAAGGAATTGGTACTGAAACAAAATAAAAAGATAAAACTCATTGATATCTTGTTGAAAATTAACACACAGGAATACAATCGGTGGAAGAGATACCCGAAGACATTCTAGGCAGCTTACCAGGTAATAGCAGAGGAGTAAATAACGTAGTCATTAATATTGCAAGATTAAGCTTCTTTCTTGTTTTGGGGGGAATTAGAACGAGTTCATGCAGAATAAAGCAATTACCACACATGAGCTACAGTTAAGGTTTCCTGCCTCCCGATGGCATGCACGGCTTTGTGCCATGAAATCAGAGTAGACAAGACTTAGACGTGTCATTGGAATGCAGCAAGTTGGGAACTATACATTTCAGGGTAGAATCGTGCTTTCTCAACTTCAGGAATGAATTCAGGAAGGCTTGGATTTAGCATAATGGAGAGTTTTACATTAAAAAAGACCAAATTGGAAATTACTAGCACAGATGAAAAATGTACAATTTGTATGTGTGTGTGTGTGTGCGCGCGCATGTGCCATGGTGAAATAAAAATGGACTGGGGCATGGAAAGTAATTTAACCGTTTAAAGACACAATTGTTTCATTAATATTTACTTATATCTGATTAAATATTCATGACGCCTTGCCTTCCCTCCGTGTCTAACAGTGTTGCATTCATGGCCATCTGCACCAGCTCAGCACACGGGAGGTCTCAATTAGCCATTCAGGCTGACAGTGGACACTCAGCCAAGGGGCCCTCACCCTGCAATGGGCTGAAAAGAAATGATGAGTTTGTCGCTAGGCACAAGCAACACTGAAACAGACTTGCTCTGGGCTGAGATTATCATCAGGCAGAAGCTTCAGCATCACAGTCCTCTCAAGACACAGAGAGGATGGTTTCAGGAATGTTTAAGAAAATTTGGGCAAGTGAAAAATCTCTGTGGAAGGTTCATGCGTCCTATAGGGAGCAGTACTCAAGGTGGGAACAGAACTAGAATTGGAGTTCTTGACACCTAGTACCAGGCTCCTATCTGCCAAGAGGCTGGGTAGTAGATGATCTGGCTTATAATCTTATTTAGCAATGTATAAAACAGGACTGGAAGTAGCTCCCTCTAAAGGAGATGCCGGGGAAGTTGGCTCCACACTCCAGCACTGCTACTTGCTGAAGTCTCTGGCTCTTTTCATCAAACCACAGTGGCACCAGGGGTTCCCTGTCTACTGGAATTACCTACCCCATGTTTATTTCTTTTTTAAATTGAACTTCTGAAGAACCAAATGATGCTTTGCTCATGGGGATACTCTCAGAGTCTAGCTAGCACACGAGCTAGTAAAAATAATAACTTAGCCATTAGCGAGGCTAAGATTTGGTATTAGAATATGGTATGAAAAGTGGTTGGACAGTTCTATTCATTGTGAGCGTACATTCACTATGGTTGTGCTCACGCACAATGCATGAATAACGTTGCTGCTCATTATTAAAAATCAAATGCTAGAATGTGTCTTTGTTTAGTTTCTACTAGACTTTCCTGAAACGCAGGGGAAAGTCACAGAGAAACATGACATCAAGCATCCCCACACCAAGCATGCCTGCATCCTAATCCCTGCAAATTGGGATTATGCTGCCTTACATGGAAAAAGGGACTTTTTGGACCTGGTTAAAGTTAAGGTCCACATAGAGGCTATATGCTAGCTTTGAAGATGGAGAAAGAGGTACAGGCTCAGCGCCAGCCATGTGCACCTACGGTGGCGGGTTCAAATCCCCAGCCCGGCCCGCCAAACAACAATGATGGCTGCAATCAAAAAATGGCCGGGCGTTGTGGCGGGCGCCTGTGCACCCAGCTAGTTGGGAGGCGGAGGCAGGAGACTGGCTTGAGCCCAGGAGTTGGAGGTTGCTATGAGCTGTGATGCCATGGCACTCTACCCAGGGGGATAGCTTGAGGCTCCGTCTCAAAAAAAAAAAAAAAGAGAAAGAGGTACAAACCAAGCAGTGAGTAGCTCCCCAAAGCTGAGACCTCAGTCCTACAACCACAAGGAACTGAATTCTGCTAATAATCTGCATGATCAGGGAATGGATTCCCCTCTAGAACATCCAGAAAGGAACAAAGACTAGCTGATACCTTAAATATAGTCCAGTGAGACTCACACTGGCCTTCTGAATTGCTGAGCTATAAAATAAATTTGTGTTGCTTTTACATCACTAAGCTTGTGACCATTTTTTTTAGGGCAACACAAGAGAAGTAATTTGGCATCTCTGACTAGCAGACTACACTTCTCATTAAGCTTTCCGATCCTCTAAGGATTTCAACAACATTGGGGCTGTACCTAGATGCTCCCCAGTGGTTAGAATGAAATCAAAGTGCAAACAATCGTCCTTTCCTCTCCTCACAACAAGGCACCATGCTTTTGCTTGGTTGCCTTCTATTGGGAAGCTCTTTGGACTCCTATTTGGTTTAAGTGGGAGAGCAAGATATAAAACCCAATTTTTAATTTGTATTATTTAGTTTGTTTCAGAAAATGTCTCCAGAGCTGTGTCATGTGCAAAGTGAAATCACCTATATGCTGTGTCTTTAAAAGCCGGGGAAGTGCAGGGAGCAGCAGCAGCAGTCAATACCAATTTCCACATCTGGATCAATACCATCGGATGGCTCTGTAGCTGCAAAGATTGTTTCACACACATACCCAAGGAGAGGGAGGGCTGGGGAGAGAAAGGGAATTGGTTTTAATGATTTCATGGCTCTGAGTATTCCCTCTCTCCCTTTTTTCCTTTAAAAGAAATAAATACATAAAATTAGAAACCAAATTTATGAACCTGCCAGTCCACATCAAACCCAGCTTCTTTCCCTGACCTGTCACCAAAAGTGGCATCCAATCTAGCAGATAGCCTCGTTCCGTGTAGGGGGTTACAGGTATTGAAGAAAAGAAGTGATAACCGTGACTACAGTGATGCGATAATAAAAATGCTTTGTATTTATAATAAGCCTCTCCTCAAGGACTTCATAGGGAGTTTCCTTAATCTACAAATAGAAAAACAAGGACCAGCAACTAGTTTACCATCATCCACAGAGAAAAAGCAGGTGTATTAACGTCTGTGCATCTATTTGGGCAACCTGGAAGGAAAATTTTTTCTTAGGTTTTTTCATAGTAGCCTGACTTGGAAGTTCTGAGTGAGAGTATCCTCCCTAAGAGGGACTGGGTAGTTGATTTTGTTTTTGATTTTTGGTAGGGCAGCAAGTAAAGGATAGAGGTAGCTGTTTTTGAAGAGGCATAGTTGGATCTGTCAAGGAAATGCAACTGTGATTGACTCACAAGGGGAAGGCAGAGACTTGCTGCCATTAGCTTTGCTGGATGCTTTCCCAGTAGGTCAGGGTCCTGACCATTCCTCCTCCTGTGAGTGGGCACAGCTTTGATAGTCTTCAGCGCCTCTGTGAGGCCCCAGCAAACACGCTCTGCTAACACACAGCCCATTAGCTCACCTCCAAAGAAGGCTGCTCCTCGCTCAGCACAGGCAAACTCATCCTCAGGATGAACCAAACAAAGGAATAAATATGTCCCCTCTGGGACCTGACATAATGGGGAAGCTTAATCCTCAGCTTGGTAAATGCCACGGCCACAACCGTGACCAGCTCAATCTTCAAGGCAGATCAAATGACTTTCAGGGATGCTTATGTACAACCCCCAGCTGGAGGGCCAAGAGGTTTCCTGAAAGACTGACTTCTCTGGATAGCAATTATAAACCTTCCCTTCCTCACCATCAGCTCTTACGTTTTATTCCACTTCATGCTTTTGTAAAACATTGTGTAGCTGTGATCTCATGCACATACCACTCACAGCAAGTCTGTGCATTGGACCACTTTTCCCCAGGCGAGGAAAAAGACAAAGTCTTGTGATTAGGGAAGGTCATTGCTAAAGTGGCTTGGAGAACTGTGAAGCTGGGACAGCACATTCCAGATAGCTCCTTGACTCAGAGGTGGGACAGGACCAGGGCAGCAAACTCTCAGACACTCTTTCACTGTGATGAAGTAGGTTTCCCCAAATAGAATTCAAATCATGGACTCTTCAGATCCTAGCTGCCTGATTAAAAATAGGCTGGCTGTGTATGTGGACTCCAGCCATCCGTGCCTGGGTTCACTTCGTCCTTGTCTGGGATCCCTACCTTTATTGTCCCGGAAGACTGGCTTGAAGCACTTACTCAGCAGGGAGAGTCCTGGAAGGCAACACATTTCTGAAATTATTATGGCTTTCCTTTAAGGCCCAGTAAATCCCCACTAAATTAATCTTCCTTGAGCAAGATTTGAGAAGAGCACAAAACGCTAAACAACCATTGGGAACACCACTGTTATGTTGCAAAGTCTCCCTGCTTCATTCACGTTCTCAAACTGCCCACACTGTATTTAATTCTTCCTGATGCCTGCTTTATGTTCACCCCAATACGTCCTAAATCAATTAACATTAATTAGTTTGATTATAAAACTATAAAACCAGATATAAAAAGCCCCCATAAATCTTCCAATAAAGCATTCAACAAAACAAAATCTTCTGGCTAGCAGCCAATTAAATGGGTTATTTTTTATTTATTTTAATTATTATTATGATGGAGCTTCCCCTTAAGCCTGATGAGAAGCATTCGTTATAAAATGGTCACCAGAACACAGGTAGATCTGGCAGGTAGATCTCAAATCTTTCTGGACAGGGAAGAACAAGCCAAATGCTTTTCTCCCCGTGAACTTTCACTGAACTTTTCTTTAGTTTTCCAGAGGGCTCTATACCTTCTTTCATTGTAGGTAATGATGATCACCCTCTCACAGCGTAAGGTAATTTTCTCTTCAGGGGGGATTATTTTTGGTCAACCACTCCAGGTCTGGTGGAGAAAATTATCATGGTTTTATGTTACAAGGTAGAAGTTACAAGGAACTGCTTTTTCTGTGAAAAAAAAGAATAAAAAAAAAATGAAGGTGCCCCCTATCCTACCAGTTAAATGTTCAAAGGGGAGTTTCCAAAATGTTTGCTTACAGAATGTCACTGGATGGTCATCAGATTTAATGCTGTAGCCAAGGGGTATTTATGGGCATCTGGCATGTGTCAGTGCTGAAGACTTCCAGGAGAGGTCCTCACGGAATATATTATTATCAGTCTGTCCCTCAAGGAACTTAGAATTTTTTATTTTACATAACTGATAATAATGGCTAATATAGTTTAAGGCAGCCATTAAAACACAGCAAAACACCAAACTCATCATTAAAAAGCATAAGACATGGCATGTTTACAATACCGGAGTCAAAGAGTGACTGTTTCCTGGTGGTCTCTGGTCTTTGGTAGCCAAGCCCTAACTTGTCATAAAAAAGCTCACTCCTGTAAGTTTGCTTAATAACCGGAAGAAGAGGAATCTGCTTGGATTGATGGGCAATCTGATCCTGCCCTCGGAAAGGAAACAGAATTGACATTAGATATAGATCATACCCCTCTAGGTATTTTCTGTGTATGCCAGTTCTAACCCTCTTTCTTTGAGGCCTCAGCTTGGCACACTTGATTGGGATCATAGTGTAACTTATTTATTTATTTCATTTTCACTTATTCCATGAAATTTATTGAGCGCCTACTAAACGCGCAGTACCATGTGCATAGGCGTTTATTTAATTACATCTTGCATCATTTGGCAGATTGATTTCATAACCACAGATTAGTTGGCTGGGATTCTGATTCTCATTTTGCCCACAATTTGCTGTGTGGCTGTGAGATAGGCACCCTACCTCTGTAAGATACCTCCATTTCTTTCTCTGAAGGGTGGAAATAATAGTAACTGACAGCTGCTTAGAGATGTGCTGGGATGATTCATGTCCAAGTTCAAGGTAAGGCTTGTAAAGTGCAATTATTTCATCCTCAGAAATGCCACTTTGAGATTAGTGGAAGTGAAGATTTGTTTTTAATTTATATTGCAATAGTTACAAGTTCCTCTGGATATTTTCTTTTTTTCTTTGTTACTGTTTTCTGATTTAATGGCTGCTCGCTGGATTCCAGGGTTTCAATATCAAAGTCATTAACTTGGATTGACTGGCCAAACTTGAGTTAGTCTCTGGAAGATTTTCAGTAGCAATGCAGGACTAAAAGTTAATATACGGCCAAAAGGTGCATGAGAACCAATTTGTGCAAAAATTTTAAGGGAACTACATTTGGGTCTAAGCTCAGTTTGCTTCCTGAACTTGTTATATAGTACAAGGACAGTTTTATTTCCATTTGTGTAGGAGTTAACTTGCTCTGTTCTAATGGTCGTTGACTGCCTGGTAGCTTCAGACATCATTCCTTTTCCTTGTACTCTAAACTGGCAAGAAATGCACAGATATGTTTGCCATCAAATTGGCATCATGGATCACCACCACAGCTTTCTATACCTTCATGATTTCAAAACAACCAGTTTATTTTTTAAAAGTTATTAGGTGCGATAAATGCCCAGCTCTCAACACCTCTGGGGCTGAACATGGATGGGGTAGGTCTGAGGGGCTGAGGCCTGCTGGTAAAACCTAAGGTGGCTTGTGAGAACAAACCAGAGAAGACCCTAAAGTCTAGTCTTGTTGGCAGCTATTTTGAAGTCATGAAGGTCCCAGATTAAATGGGAAGCAAGACAGTGATCTTGAAAATGGTAACTTGTGAAGGCTAGAAACCCTAGACACTTCAGCAATTACCTTCCCTAACCACAAGACTTTCTCTCTCCGAGCCTCAGCTGTGGAAAAGTGGTCCAATGCACAGACTTGCTGTGAGTGGTATGTGCATGAGATCACAGCTACACAATGTTTTACAAAAGCATGAAGTAGAATAAAATGAAAGAGCTGATGGTGAGGAAGGGAATATTTATAATTGCTATGCAGAAAAGTCAGTCTTTCAGGAAACCTCTTGGCCCTCCAGCTGGGGGTTGTACATAAGCATCCCTGAAAGTCATTTGATCTGCCTTAAAGATTGAGCTGGTCGTGGTTGTGGCTGTGGCATTTACCAAGCTGAGGATTAAGCTACCCCATTATGTCAGGTGGGGCTCAGAGGGGACATATTTATTCCTTTATTTTATATATTCCTGAGGATGAGTTTGCCTGTGCTGAGCGAGGAGCAGCCTTCTTTGGAGGTGAGCTAATGGGCTGTGTGTTAGCAGAGCGTGCTTGCTGGGGCCTCACAGACAAGTTTAGAGGGGAAGGAGGAGAGGAAACGCGTAATCTCCGGAGGACTTTGTAAGCCATGACAAGGATTTTCAATGTTTTTTTTTTTTTTTCCTTTTGATTTGGAACCCACTGGAAGGTTTTGATCATTGTGAGAGAGAAGAGGCAGATGTGGAAGAGAGATCAGTTTGGAAAATGTTGCACTAATCCAAGGCAGGGATGTGGCAGTTTGAAACAGATGTTAGCAAGGAAGGAGGTGAGAAGTAGCTGCATCTTGGATATATTTTGAAGTTCAAATAAGAAATATTTACAGATGGAATAGATGTAAGGGAGAGAAGGGGGAGAGAGGAAACTAGGAATGACTCTGAGGATCTGGGCTTTAGCCACTCAATGAAAATGAGGAAAATGTTGAAGAATTGTGTTTGGAGGAGGGGTGTGATCAAGAGTTTAGTTTTGGACCTATTAAGTTACAGAAGTCATTTACATATTCAAATAGAGATGTCAAGTGGGCAAGTAGATATATAAGTCTATTGATTGAAGAAGAGTTTGGAGCTGGAGGTATAAATTTGTGAAGTAGAAACATATAGATGATTCATGCCTGTGGTACTAGGTGAGACTACAGTGGGGGTGACTGTAGATAGAAAAGAACAAGAAGCCTGAGGAGAGAGTCTTGGAGCATTCCTGCAGTTAGGATTCCTAAAGAGGAGCTAGGAAAGGAGACTGACAAGAATGTACGTGAGGTAAGAAGCAAAGCAAAATGTGGGGTTGCAGAAACTAAGTGAAAATGTTTTCTTCATAAAACATGATATGTTGACCCACTTCCAATGCTACTTACAGGTAAAATAAAGTGAGCCTGAGAAATGACCAATGGAATTGAAGCCTGAAGGCCATTGGTTACTATGACAATTAATTGTCAACTTGACTTGATTAAGGGATGCCCAGATAGCTGGTAAACCATTATTTCTGGTTGTGTCTGTGTGGACATTTCTGGAAGAGTCTGCTGGCAGTTGAATCAGTGAACTGAGTAAGGAAGACCTATTCTCACTCCATGTGGGTGGTGGGTACCACATAATTGGCTGTGGGCCCAGATAAACAAAAATGCAGAGGAAAGGTGCATTTTTCCCCTCTCTCTGGAACTGGGACAACCTTCTCCTTCCTTTGAACGTCAGGACTCCAGGTCCATCAGTCTATGGACTCTGGGCCTTTCACTTGTGGTCCCCCAATTCTCAGGGCTCTAGCCTCAGACTGAGAGTTATACTTTCCTGGTTCTGAGGCCTTTGGACAAGGAGTAAAGGACTGAACCATGATACTGGCTTCTCTGGGTCTCCAGCCTGCAGACAGCCTATCATGGGACTTCTCAGATTCTACAATTATGTGAGCCATTCCCCTAATAAACTCACCCTCATCTCTCTCACTTTCTCTCTCTCTCTACCTCTCTCTGTTTCTATCTCTATCTCATCTTCTCATCTGTGTCATCTCTCTTTCTCTCTCTATCCTATTGATTCTGCTTTTCTGTAAAACCCTGACTAAGATTTTGGTACCAGAATTGATTCTAGAGGAACAAAATTTTAAGAACAAGTCTCCCCAACTGGTCTTGGGGTTTCAAGAATTGGATTGGTCATCTGATTTGACTTAAAAATGTTAAGAACTCTACTTCTAATGGTAGAGAGAGCACTGACAGTCCATCCTGCCAGCTGTTCCAGAGATATGTATTCTGCACTGGATACTCTTATCAACCACTTAGAAGAGGAACTTAGTGGCTCTGTGTTCAAATGTTTTGAACATTTGTGGAAAACTAAGGGTGCAATGCTGCTGATGGTTTGCTCTTTATATAGCTGGATAAAATGGTGAAAGAAAAAGATGCGTGCTGGGTTTCATATTCTCAGCTTTATCTCCATATAAATAAATAAGAGCTTCTACTGTGCCCTGAAGGAGAATCATCTCTCCTGTATCTAATGGCTGAAAATCAGACACAAGCCCTCACATGCAATTGGCTGAATTGCAACAAATTTGAACTATCAGCCACGTAGCGTGTTTACTGTTAAAATGACGGCATTGACTGGGAAAGAACGGGATTTTATAAGTGGGGATGGGGTGGTGTGAGAAGATACTAATGAAGCTGAGGCCAGTGAGCTCTTACATTTGAGTGAATTCTTGTCAGTGGAAGTGACCTCCTTGTGCTCAGTGGTCTCTGGCCTTTTTACCCTCCATTTGAAGGAATTAATACTGTATTGCCTGAGAAAACAGTACTGGTCTCACCCAGGCAGTTGTCATGCAAGATAATGCTGATTCTGCTCAAAACCTACCCTGCCAGCCCTTTTGGCTTCTAGACCTATAACTGGACAAGTCCCAGAAGGCCTCTAAAGGTGAGGTACAGAGTGTGAACCATGGGGAGGTGCACTATACTCCAAAGAACTATTTGAGTTTTCTAACTTATACAAGTAATATTACTGGAATATGTGTGGCAATGGATATTAAAGGTGTGGGAAAGTGGGAGGAACGTGAAGTTGGATCAGGCCAAACTCATTGATATGTGACCACTAAGCAAAGATACTGCATTTCATGGCAGCTCAGGGGGTTAGGAAGGGCCATGGCAGGTGTTTTCTTTGGCTGAAACATGAACCAAAAGATAGCCCACCTGGAATTCACTTTCTTTGGAAAATCCCGCCTATTACACTAATTTTGATGAGCCCAGTTTCTGTGGAGTGGATTTGAGAGGGAATGAAGGATGAGGAAGTAAGGGAGAATCACGAGCAATTCTTTTGAAGAGTTTTGTTGTGAGGGGAGAGGAGAAGAGAAATGTGATGAAAGGGAGATTCTTTTTCTTTTTAAAAGATGTTTATATGTTGATGGAGCAATTCTGCTAAGAAGAAAAAACTTAAGCCTACTAGAGAGTGAGAGAAAGTAATGGCGGGAACAGAGACCCTGCATAGCAAGGAAGACCTGGCCCAGGGAGCAGGCGGGGGGCTTGGTATAGTCACACAGGCAGTAGGTGGTAAGAGTGAGATTTGAACCCATCCCGCCTGGCAGTTGAGCAACAACTATAACCACTGTGCATACTACATACATGGTCTAAAATATTTTTTAAAAGCAAAAATCATTTTTTATTATTTGTATTATAAAAATAGTTTTACAATTCATGTATAAGGGATAAACCACCATGGCACTAGCTATTATAACAAAATGCCACAAACTAGGTGGATTAAAAATAACAGAAATTTCTTTCTCATAATTCCAGAGGCTGGAAGTCTGAGATGAGGGCGCCCTGGGGGTGTCCTGCCGAGGGCCCCCCTGGGGATGCAGACTGCCTGGTCTTCCTGTCTTCACACGGCTATACCCTCATGATCTGATTACCTCCCAAAGGCCCCACCTCTTTTCTAAAATCATCACATTGAAGATTAGATTTCATCCAACATAAGGATTACTTTGAGAGAGACATGTTCTATCTATACCACCCACCTTCCCCAACCCCTCCCCCCCTTAAGCAACTTCTCAAGAACTCTTGAGGCTCTAAGGAAGATAGTCTGAAAAGCTGTGGATAATCTTTTTATCCTTGAAAGTTATGCATATTCATAAGCATGCAACTGATGGGCCTTACATGGCCTCCCTGTTGAGGACACTGGCTGTGTCCATGTACTCCAGTTCTGTGACAACAGTGAAAATGGACTGGAAGAAATGACCACAAATATTTGCCTCATTTGGACTCAGACTCCACTCCCTTCATCCCCCCTAAAAACAAAAACCTAGGAAGTCATTTACAAAACAAGGCCTCCTCAGGCAATCTCGTTAACAGTTTAGGCTTGTCTGCAAGAACATCTGTTTTAATGGCACATCTGTACGGGTGTAGTACTTAGCAGGGTGACCTAGGTTTTGTCTTAGATAGTTTAATGGATTTTCCCTTTTTTGTTTTAAAGCCCTTTTCCTACACAATTAGTCAGTTGAAAGTGAAATTGTTCTGCTGGGTCCTGAAACAGAAGATCAATACTGTTGGGCGATGCAGTGTGTGGAATCCAGGTAGCAGTCATAGCGAATGAAAAGGCGGGTAAGTGATTTCACTAGTGTCTGAGCTCTGACGCCAAAAGGAAGCTCAGGAATGCTGCCCACAGGGCCACTCTGACAAGGAGGAATGATGAGGGTGGCTCTGGGCTGAGACAGATGTGGATGTAAAGCGCGGTGTGGGGGAGGGTGGCATAGTCACTCTGGAAAGGAAGAGAACATCCGAGAGCGGGGGTGAGAGGGTCAGAGGATCACACAGTCCTGGCGTCTGGGAACCCAGAGGGGCACACAGACAATGGCTTTGTCTCCAGCAAAACATTCCTTGTGGCCACTTGCTCATTCATTTATTCAGTGAACACTTATTGAGCACCTGTTGTGTGTCAAGCAACTGGTTATGTACTGGGAAGGTAAACATGATATAATTCCTGCCCTGAGAAAGCAAATAGTCCCGTGGGTCAGATGGAAATAAAATTGAACTTGGTTATTATAAAACATTGGGGCACATCCTGTGGTAGGGAGATGTACGTGGCCTGTTTATTATTCTGTATTTTAATATTTTAATCTCGTCTTTTCTTAGATTAAATCCCTAAGAGGAGAGATACCTTTGGCTCAGTAGCAATTCTTTTCGTGCTTTTGGCATACAGCAGGTATCCCATAAGTGCTGCTGTAGAAACTAGATAGCACTTTTCACTTAACTGTTTTCATATGTATTATTTCGTATTTTCCTCAGAGTAACCCATCAAAATAGATAGGACTGATTATTATTGTCCTTATGTTCTAAGCTGAGGTAATGCCACATCAGAAATGATGTTTATCAACTAATTCATATTATGTATCAACAACTAGTAAGTGCATAGCGGGTAGCCAATCCCAACATCTATGCATATTTATATTTTTTGAAACAGAGTCTCATTCTGTTGCCCCAGGCTAGAGTGCCATGGCATCATAGCTCACAGCAACTTCAAACTCCTGGCTCACACAATCCTCCTGCCTCAGCCTCCCAAGTAGCTGGGATTACAGGTGCTCACCACAACACCTGGCTAATTTTTCTATTTTTAGTGAGATGCCAACATCTGTGCATTTTGACATGGATCAGCCTCCTTACTCAGACAGCTGACTCAGATCTGAATTTCAGATGAGGCATCAATTCCCAAGCTAACATTTTGATTGTGTGGCATTTCTCACACTGCACCATAAAGCCTAGTTGCCATGGACAGGACAGGCGTGTACCACACAACAATGTTTTGGTTTGCAGCAAACCACATATATAACAGTGATCCTATGAGATTACAATGAAACTGAAAAATTCCTGCAGTTTAGCAACACTGTAGTCATTATAACATTGTAGTGCAATGCACTAGTCACAGGTTGGTGGTGATGCTTGTGCAAAGAAACCTACTGAGCTTCCAGTCCCATAAGAGTGTAGCACATCCAAGTTCATAGAGTTCATAACCCAGATAATGATAATTAATGACTATATCACTGGTTTACATATTTATTATACTATACTTTTTATTATTATTTTAGAGTATAATCCTAATTTTATATAAAGTTAACTGTAAAACAGCCTTAGGAAAGTCCTTCAGGAGGTATTCCAGAAGATAGCTTTGTTATTACAGGAGATGACAGCTCCACCTGTGTTACCGACCCTGAAGACCTTCCAGTGTGACAAGATGTGGAGGTAGAAGACAGTGATATGATGCTCCTGGCCCTGTGTAAGTCTGGGCTACTGTGAGTGTTTGTGTCTTTGTTCTTTTTTTTTTTTTCTGAGATAGAGTCTCACTTTGTCACCCTTGGCAGTGACATAATGGCTCACAGAAACCTCTTGTGCTCAAGCAATTCTCTTGCCTCAGCCTCCCGAGTAGCTGGGACTACAGGCACCTGCCACAATGCCCAGTTATTTTTAGAGATAGGGTCTCCCTCTTGCTCAGGCTGGTCTTGAGCCTGTGAGCTCAGGCAATCCACCCACCTCGGCCTCCTAGAGTGTTAGGATTACAGGTGTGAGCCACTGCGCCCAGTTGTGTCTTAGTTATTAACAAAAAACTTTAAACAGTAAAAAAATAATTACAATTTTAAAAATAGAAAAAACTTTATAGAAGGACAGAAGGATTTTTTTTTTTGAGACAGAGCCTCAGGCTATCCCCCTGGGTGTCATGGCATCACAGCTCTCAGCAACCTCCAACACCTGGGCTCAAGTGAGTCTCCTGCCTCAGCCTCCCAAGCAGCTGGGACTACAGGTGCCTGCCACAACGCCCGGCTATTTTTTGGTTGCAGCCATCATTGTTGTTTTGGCGGGCCCAGGCTGGATTGGAACCCACCACCTTAGGTGTATGTGGCTGGTGCCTTAGCCACTTGAGCTGCAGGCACCGAGCCAGGAAAATATTTTTGTATAGCTATACAATGCTGCTTGTGTTTTAAGTTAAATGTTATTTAAAAAGAGTCAACAACTTAAAGAAAATTGAAAAGTTTATAAAGTAAAAACATTACAGTATGTTAAGATTAATTTATTATGCAAGAAGAATACATTTAATGTACCTTAAAAATACAGTGTTTATAAAGTCTGCAGTAGTGCATAGTAACGTCCTAGGTCTTCATATTCACCCATCACTCACCTAGAGTAAATTCTAGTCCTACAAGTGGAATCATGGCAAGTGCCTCACATAGGTATATCACTTTTATACCACATGTTTACTATATCTTTTCTATGACTTCATACATTTATATATACAAATATTGACCATTGTGTTACAGTTGCCTACAGTATTCAGTACAGTTCCTGCTGTACAGGTTTGTAGCCTGGGAGCAATAGCCAGCACCATGTGGCCCAGGTGTGTAGGAGGCTGTAATAGGTTTGTGTAAGTGCGCTCTATGATGTTAGCACAATGAAGAAATTGCCTAACAATGCATTTCTTAGAACATATCCCCTTTGTGAAGGGACGTGTGACTCTGCTTAATAAGCTTAAATAAAATTTCACAAGGCTCTGTGAGAATCAGAATCTCTCTTTGGTTTTAAGACATCATCGTCCATGTGTGTTTATGAAGCCTCAAGTTCAACAATCTCTCCAACAACATACAGGCAGGAAGTAACTGAACTGGAATTAGAAACAAGAAGTCTAACCCCAGGGATGACGCACTCTCTCTAACCTGGATGGAATTTCAAGAAAGCTAATTAGATCCCCTCTGGGGATTAGATTGTGTTGGACGTCTGGGCCTGACTACATCATTGTGGAAAACCCTTTGATGGCTCAGTACGACTGAGAGGGCAAAATCAAAGTCACCCATGAGAATCCAGTTCCTCTGGTGGTGCTGGGCCCCAAGCTCTAGTGTCAGGATGTGGCATTACCTCTAGAGCAAGGGGATCCAAGTGCAAATCTCAGTTTTGGTTCCCAACAGCTGACAACCTTGGAGGAGTTACCTTATGTCTGCATGTTCCTTAAGTACAAATAAGAATGGTACACCTGCCTCCACAAAGAGTTATTTGGAGTAGTAAATGATTTCATATACAGAAAATGTTCAAATAAGTGTTTTATACAGAGTAGATGTTATATAAGGGTTAAGTTACTATTATTATCATTATCTTTCTGTACAATTTCCCCTCTTCTCTCAATCAGAACCTACCAAATATTCTCAGGGACTGCTAGGGACTGCTTAGACACAAATATTTAAAATGACCAGGAGTTACAGATGGAGATCCAGATGCTGAGCTGTCCTGTCTGTCTGTATCTCCAAACCCAGCCAGCAATGGGCAGAACTACAGGAGGCAAACCCACCTAGCTGCCTCTCTGCAAACACCTTCCTCTTGTACAGCCAGAGGCATGCTAGGGTAGCCAGTGCCTTTGAGTGGCTGCCTCTATCCAGTTTCCCTTAGGCAATGATCTTACCTCTTTTAGTCCCACTGGTAGTTTCAGGATTCCATGATGTAAATCACCTAGCATTTTATTTTATCTCCTTAAAATCTAAAATGTGATTTTATCTTCTAGAATCTCTTATAGATGTAGGGAGATTCTCCTGCTCTCCTGTCACTTCTCCCTGTTGGCCACTAATGGCTCAATTTCTTTACAGAGAAAGGTACATAACCTGTGAAACCCTGTCCAGGGGTAAGGCACTGTTCCAGGCACCTAACATGCACAATCTCATTATGTGTTTACAACAACCCTGTAAGGTGGATATTCTTATCCCTGATTTACTGTAAGGAAATCAAAGCTGAAGTTATACAACGTTCTCAGTCACCACAGTCACAAAGCGAGTAAGTAGGTGAGCTGGGATAAGAAATGACATTGATCTAACTCTATGTATGAGGTGCTCACTCTACTTTTATGGACAGAATTTTATTTTATTACACGATTAGGCCTAAACTGAAAATGCAAATGTCACTGGGAGAGATAACATTGATATACGGTCATATGAAGGGACAAGATTGCTATCAGACTTTTTTTTGGTAGCAGGCTTTGATAAGAGAGAGTGCTGAGGAGAGAATATGCATGACAATAGGTGACAGAGGAAAAGTGAATGGGGCAGAGAAGGAGGAGCAAAGCATGGAGAACTGTATTAGCTTCATCTTGCTGCTATAACAAATTACCCCAAACCTAGTGGCTGAGCCAAGACTTGGTACCTTACAGTTTTGTGGGCTGGAAGTACAACATGAGGCCCACCGGGGTAAATCAGGCTGTTGGCAGAACTGTGTTCTTTTCTGTAGGCTCTAGGGAAGAATCCATTTCCTTGCTCATTTGGTGGCAGAATTGAGGTCCATGGGGTTGTAGGACTGAGGTCCCCATTTCCTTGCTTGCTGTCAGCTGGGGCTGCCCTGAGTACCTGGAGTTCGCTCTCTTTTCCTTGCACATGGCCCCTGCTTCTCAGAACCAACAGGAAGATGTTGAATCCTTCCCACACTGCCATCTTCAGGCTCATACTTCTGTCTTTGGTTGGCTCATTTTTCTGATCCCACTGAACAGATTCTCCACTTTTCATGGCTTGTGTGATCAGATTGGACCCATCCAGATAACTCAGGATAATCTCCCCTCCTCAAAGTGCTGCAAAGTCTCTTTTTTTATGTAAGGTAACATATTCCAGGTTCTGAATAATAGGGTGTGGATATCTTTGTGGGAGAAGTTATACTGCTGCTATAAGGGGGGAACCTAGGGGTCAATCCCAAACTATGGCTGCCTCTCAGCATTGTCCTGTGTTTTCTGATCATGGGCAACAGAGCTTCGCTAATTTCCCTATAAAAGTTTTTGAATGCCTCTGATAGGTCAGGATGAAGACAAGGGTGAGAGAAGCTCTGAATTGCTAATAGGCAGACCCTGACCTACCTCCAAAGGGTTTCTGGCCTACCAGCCTTCCCAGTGTCCCTTTAAAGCAATTTGTAGTCTGTTACCCTGTATCATTAACCTAATTAGTGTAATTGTACCCAATTACGTAATCAGTGTAAATACATGAAAAAAATCCCATAATTAGACGATGTAATTAGGTAATTAATAGATGATGTGGGAAAAATCCATAGAAAACCTTCTGAAATGGACATGGTGCTTGCACGAAGCAGGCAATTTGCTAACTCCAGCATTCTCAGCCAACTCCCTCTATTTGGGAAGAGAAATCCACAAATCGATTAGAACCCAGCCATAAAACTCTTATTCTAAAAACTCCTGCTATCTTGTATCATATCTTTTAACCCCACATTTTATAAATATATGGCCAGATTCTCTCTCTCTACTTCTCCCGGGGAGAGGAGCAACTTCTCCCACAGAGCTGAGTAGAATGAAAAAATGTGGTCTAATGTAAACCAGCTTTGACACTGTGTCTATGCATAGAAAGACACACTTATTAAGGCCATGCCTGACTGACTAAAATAACCAGATTGTGCCCGGTCAGAGGGGGCTGCTCAGTTGACAGTCTTACCGACTGATCTGCATAGACACAGAGTCAGTCTGAACCTAGACTCGTATTCTTTGAAGGGATCTTGCATTCTGGGAGTCCATGGAGAAAGAGGGCCCATGTGTTCTGTTAGTGCCATCTCTAAACAGAGCTCCAGTTTACCTTTACCCATTTACTTCTGCTTCTATGTCCAGCCTGGTAGATTTTAGCATTGCCCTGATGGAACTCCTGGCATCATGCCTACCCTTCCTCCAAGCTACTCTCCTCATGTAGCCCACCTGGGCTTAAGATCACATCAATCTGTTACATTAAACTTTTCAATGAGAAAACCCACCTCTTTAAAAAAGGTCCCATGTGACTGAGTGTCTACAAAGTCCCGTGTGATTGAGTGTCTGCCCACGTCTTAAGCTTTTCTTGTTCCCTAACACCTTCCCTCCACATCTGTCCCTTTCCATGTTGTCAAATGCATTGAGACCTTCCCTACCTTAGCCTCTTCCTATAAGCTCTTTCCTTAACTTGGAGACCATTACCCCTTGTCTTTTACTTCCCAAACCCATCCCTTGTCTAGGCCTTTTACTGCCTAGAGAAGTTTTCTATCACCTCTTCATTTAAACCCTTTCCTCATTACAACCTTCCATAACACATTGTAACTTTTCTTCCTGGCATTCATCAGAATCTGTAATTCTGCATTTATTATCTGCAATATTATTTTATGATCTATGCCATTCACCAGATTGTAAAATTCATGAAGGCAACAGCTATATTTGTTTCACTTACCACCGAGTCGCCAGTATCTTGAACATAGTAGAAACTCAATAAATATTTGCAGAATGAATAATGTGTTGAAAGTGGGAGCTCTGAGAAACACGCAGCTGTTCTGAGATCAGTGATGGGGCTGATCTAGACCAGCAGGGGGGAAGTCAAACAGACTGCTTGGGGCTGCACAGACACACACAGGCAGTGACTGCAGGGGAGGCTGGTCCATGGGGCAATGACTGCTGTATCCTCCTCATAAATACAGTCACCATGATCGGCTGTTCCTTAAAGAATAGCACTTTGGGGAGAGTGGTCAGCTCTCTTATGCTCCTGGTAATTTGGTGATGGAGTAACAACTTGATGATGACTGAAATTTATATATTGGCATAATAGGTGGTTAACATGGATTAACTTAGCAAATGCTACCTATGGCTATCTCTGAAAGAGCAATTAACAAAGAGCTGGCCAACAGCTCTTAGGGTGCCTGTTGTCTGGGCTCTGAGCCTATTAAAGGGCCTACTGAAATCAGAAAAAGAGATCTAACTTTTCCTCATTTACAGTTGTGACCACATTTTGTCTTTTTCTTCTTTTCTCTTTTATTTTTTTGAGGTAAAATTTCACTTGATTGCCCTGAGTAGAAGGCTATGGCCTTATAGCTCACAGCATCCTGAAACTCTTGGGCTCAAGTGATTTTTTTGCCTCAGCTTCCTGAGTAGCTAGGACTACAAGTACCTACCACAACACCCAGATAGTTGTTCTATTGTTAGTAGAGATGGGGGGGGGTCTTCATCTTGCTCAGGTTGGTTTTGAACTCCTGGGCTCTGGGGGGTGATTCACCTGCCTCAGTCCCGCCTAGAGTGCTAGGATTTCAGGCATGAGCCACTGTACCCGGCCCTCTCCTTCTTTTAATTTTAGCCTTCCTTAGAGAGAAACCTGTACAGCTTGGTTTCAGACACCTTGGTAAATTGATTTTCACTTTCTGCCTTACGTTGTCCATCCTAGAAAAAGTTAGTGGGGAGGTTGAGACAGCACACTCATTTGGTGAGACACACTCAGTGTCTAGCCTGTGGCCTGCAGATCTTCCTGCTGACTCTTTTTTTTTTTTTTTTTTTTGCAGTTTTTCGCAGGAGCTGGGTCTGAATCCGCCACCTCCAGCATATGGGGCTGGCGCCCTTGAGCCATAGGCACCACCCTCTTCCTGTTGATTTTGTGAGTACTTCTTTTTTTGATTCTCTGTGGTGTTGGATATCACAAAAAGTATGTATGGACCTTCTTCTTCTTCTTTTTTTTTGCTAATCAGCTTTTGTTAGTGTTTGTGTGTTCAATGTGTGGCCCAAGACAACTCTTTTTCTTCCCACATGAGGCAAAGGAATAAAGGTTGGACACCTCTGAGCCATTATGAGCAAATGGCAGGTTAAAAAAAAAAGATGGATGTTCCTTGAGGCAAGACTGTTCAGTTCACAAAATGTAGACAACTGCTATGTTTCTAAGCACTGAATCAATGTGATGAAGAGCAACATCAGTTTGGATTTTCTCCTTTTGTTAATTGGGTGCTGTTGCATTGATAGTCACTTGTCTGATAAGTGCTTGATTATTCTGTTGTAATATCATTCATTCATTCACTGGCTTATTCTTTAGTAAATATTAAATATCTCCTATGTGCTTGAGACTCTACTAGTAAGTTAAAAGACATAAAATCCTCTTCATAGCAACCTATCTTCTCCCAACAAAGGCAGGGCTATGGGGCAGCCCTCCAAGGCCATTACGAATAAAGACCACTTTCAGGAAGATAGACGGTTGCATCTGAATTTACGACCCATGCCAGAGGACACAGGTGGTAAGTCTACTGGGTTGGTATGAACATAACAGACAGTGCCCTCTCTTACAGGACTTACGGTCTAGCTCACAAAACAGGTGACAAGCACTTCTCTCTGATTGTGGTGAGTGTTCTGCTGGGGGAAGGAGGAGGTGCATGGTCACACATTTTAGGGACATAAGTCCTCGTCTTAGCCTATGAAAAGGTGTCCTGGATGCACCACTTAAGCTGAAATTCATAAGAACCGTAGGACTGCAAGGTAAGAGAGGTAAGAGGCTGCCTGGTACAATAGTACAATTTTGAAACTATTTACAAAATATTCTTTATGCATTGGCCACCTCTTTGCAGAATTTTGTAACAAATATTTGGTAAATAAAGGTCCGTTCATTTGCAATTTCCCATTTTCCCTATGTTTGGCAACTGTAGGGGAAACTTTTGGGACATGCTGCATATGGAGTGATAGTGGCTGCAGACGTTGGGAAGGTTGTTCGAAGACCAGAAGGGGAGAGGGTACAGGACATGCTCACTGGACTGAGTCAAAGAAGAGAAATATGACCAAACTGTAAGATTTTAGGGGAAGAGAGTCTTTCCTCCCATCAGGAGGGAGCTCCTGGAGGACAGGGAAGTTCCTATTTTACAGTTGATATATAAAATATGAGAAATAAGTTTAGACTGCCTTTTAGTGAGTGTTCAAATGACCCAGAGGTATGCTGCATGGTTCTTTAAAGAGAGTGAATTACATAAGGATGAGGCCTCAAGCAATTTCAAATGAGAATTAGCGAGGGGAGCTTGTTATAGTCTGCATTCTTCTACCAACTGCCTTCTTCCTGCAAATCCATATCTCTGGGTCAGCCCCTCAAGGGCTGGAGTAACCAGCCCCATTTTCAGGGAGATAGATAGCTACATCTGGGTTTATTGCCTGCACCAACAGGACACAGACAGTATGTTTGTTGGACTGGGCTGACCAACCTCCACACTGTGAGGCAGCATCAATGGCTCCAGTGGGATACCAGAAGGCACATATATCGATCGTAAATAATGTCTTAATGTCCTACAGTAGGTCATAAATCAAAGAGATTTCAAAATGTCTTTCTCTCTGGTTTGTTCCAGGGGCTGCATTCTGGCTCAGAACTTTCCTTTTCAGGGTTAGAGCATGACCTAGGCCCTCTTGCCCACTGAAGTTCAAATCCTTTTCTTAACCTTTGCTTCTATAGGGCCTGGAGAGCTTATTATGACCATCTCTGTCTCTGCACACACATCACTGGAATAACCAAAGAGTTACAGAGCTTTCGTACTCTGCCCTCTATCAATATCAGTAAATACTCTTGACTCTTTGATGGACCAGGCTATTATTTGTCTGTAAACTATTCCCCTCAGTTTTAACATTAAGTATCACACAGATTTACAGAGTTAGAAAGAACCTTATAGTTTACTAAGTTCAAGCTGTTCTTTGACCAACAGAAGCTGGAGAGAGAAAATGATTTTCTCAAACATATCCAGGCCTGTGAGACGGAGGAGTGACCCACCTGGTTGGAATTTGGGAGAAAGAACTAGTTATTCTTGGTTCAGTTCCTACTGGGTGGGTGGATTCTTGTTGACTCTCTTATTATAGAGTGGATTTTCTCGGACAAGCTTTCCTTCTGAAGGATATGGAAGGGGCCTGAAGTTGTCCAGCTACCTGTGATCCAGCAGGGAGGTTTGATTCTGGTATAAAATATTACACAGCCTATTGTTGCCCTGTGGACCAACACGTGTCCTCTAATCCAGACTTCCATAAAATTTCCATCTCCATCTGTCTAAATCCTGGCTGTATCTCTCCTCGGTTCCAAACTCAGAAGGGAAGAGGGGATGTTATTTTCTGGATATCCCTAAAACTCCCCAAAGAGTTTATCTTAACATTGCTGATAACAATATCATGCTGATCTCTACAACTTACCTTGCCCTGGCTTCAGCCACTTTCCTTTCCTCGCCTCTGACCCCAGCCCAACCACCATGCTATCAGAGCCGGAGCTGCAATGGAGGCAGTCCCCCTTCTGCAAAGCTTTGATGACTTTCCAAAGGCTCTAGGGCAGTTGTTATCAACCTTCCTAATGCTGCGGCCCTTTAATACCGGTCCTGTGGGTTGAGAACTGCTGCTCTAGAGTCGATGGCATCCCTGATCCTTCAGAAGTCTTTTTTTTTTTTTTTTTGAGACGGAGCCTCAAGCTATCCCCCTGGGTAGAGTGCCATGACATCACAGCTCATAGCAACCTCCAACTCCTGGGCTCAAGCGATTCTCCTGCCTCCGCCTCCCAAGTAGCTGGGACCACAGGCGCCCGCCACAACGCCTGGCCATTTTTTGGTTGCAACCATCATTGTTGTTTGGCGGGCCTGGGCTGGGGATTTGAACCTGCCACCTTAGGTGTACGTGGCTGGCGCCTTAGCCAATTGAGCCACAGGCGCCGAGCCCTTCAGAAGTCTTGAAATTCTGCTATTGGTGATTCATCGTCTAAGTCTATCATTTATTTTGGGAAGGACTCTTGCTCAATGCACATATCTTACCTGGCATCCTGCTGTGAAGGATTACAGAGGAAGATGCATGAGTTTTGGATTCAGATAGAAAGAATTTCAAATTTGAATCTCAGGTTCTTCAACTAAAAAACAGAGGTGTGACAACCAAAATAGGCAAGGCTACGCTATAGTCAAAAGCAAATCCAGCATCTCTGTGGCATGTTCATTTCTAATTCACACATAGTCTGTGCTTGGTCCAGTCAACAATTCTCTATGCTGCATCATTTTATAGCAATGCCATTTGAAAGAATGGCCCCCTAGGTCATTGTAACAAGAGAAGACGGCGTCGAACACTGACAATTCAGTATAGATGGGAGAGACATCACGCTTGCTCACATTTCTTTGTCCATAATTAGTAACAAGCCTATACAAGGGAATGAGGAATTTTAGGCCTTTGTGTGCAAGAACTAAAGAAAGTTGCTCAATTTCTTTAATTCTCATCGACTCTATAACTCTATGCTTGTGTATATTGCACCTCCATTTTACAGAGGAAGAAATTAAGGGGCAGATGATTTTAAGGAGTTTACGAGGTTTCATAGCCAGTGAAGTCAGGACTGGGCCCAAATGCAGGCCACTGGGCCATCAGCTGCTATGTTTTTAGGAGGGAAAATGAATATTGGAGAAAATTGAAAAGGCCATAACAAAACAATTAGACTTAGCCTACAAGATTGTCGTGAGAGTTAAATGGGATAATACTGTGTATGTGTACATCTGGCACCCTTTACGTTTTACCTGAAGTTTAGGTGGCAGGAAAGATCAGAAGCAGAGGCTAGAAGCCCCCTTGGAAGTTCTGGGAATCCAGAAAGGGTAGCACAGTGTCATGAGGGGCAGGCAATCTCCACATTGTTCATCTTGTCAGTCCCAGTGTCCTCTACAGGTGACACATGGCAGCATGTCATGTGACGTCTCCACCCTTAGGAGATGGAGAGGGGCAGTGGAGGGCAAAACAATCTGTTCATACGCTCTCTGTACCCAGCACCATCCTCACGGCATCAGTCTTTTTCTTATCGAATCCTTCTAATGACACAGTAAAAAAAGTTATGTTGACAAACTTCATTTTGCAGGTGAGGAAGTTGACTCATACAGCTACGCTGCCTTCCCGTGTTCTGACTCTGGACAGCATAAGTGTCAGAGCTAGGTTTCAGCTCAGGCAGGTCTGACTCCAAAGCTTTTTATCTTCCTACCACCCCAGGCTGGGCTGTCTCCTTCCTGTGCCATCCTTAGCCTGGTATCTGCCACATACCAGTCAACACTGATCAAAGGGAAGTGACACGCTCAAACTCTGCCCACCTCAGTTCTGCAAAGGGCGAACTTCTTAGATCTGCCCAGGACCACCCTGAAAGGAGACACTCATGGATGTGTTCAGTTTGGTCAGAAAACCTGACTGGGTCATGGGGCTCGTTAGCCAGAGGTTTGCATGTATGTTAATAATCACTTTTCTCAGATTGGAAAACAGGGATTCTAGGAGGAAGTGTGCAAAAGTCTAGAATAAAACCTAGAATCCTGGTCTGATATCTGAAGCTACTTTCACCCAACCATTTTGTTCCACAGCATCCCTCATGGAGCTCAAAGTCAGTGCTAACTGATTGCCACCCCTTTCCCCAATAAGTAACTTATTTTATCATTGGCACTGGAGATATCTGTGGCTTCCTCTTTCTCAGCCTTCAAGTCTCTGTCTAAAGGTTGTTTTGACAGTGAGGCCTTTCCTTTGTCTTATTTATCACTATGTCCTCAGTAACTGGTGAAACACTTCACCTAGTCTGCGTTGAGTAAATGTTTGCTGAATGAAGGAATGAATAACATGCGAGAAGCCAATGAGGGGCAGGTGTAAAGAAGATTTAGACCTTATCCTTGCTCTTCAGAAGCGCACGGTAAGATAGGAGAGACTGGATTTCCCACTTAGAAGGATTACAAATAGGGTGTGTCGTGTGGCTGTGATCAAGCATGTTCAGGAGAAACACAGTTCCACTTTACTCTGGATAAGGAGAGCCCATCTCTACACTCAAGGGGTAGCTGCTTTGAATCTTACCACAGTTTGAATCCATTTTTCTTGTCCACAGTCTGATGTCCTTGAGACTGTCTACTTCCCTTATGTCATGCAGCTGGTGGGCCCATTTTTATCTGGATGTTTACTTTATCCTCTAAAATGATGAATAAGAAAGACATTTAGAACCACACATTTGTTTTGGAAAAACAAACAAACAAACAAAACTGGCTTCATTTTCTGAGGTTCCTTGGCTGATTGTTTTTCAAAACATACGGCTTCATGTATGTCTAATACCAAATCTCCAGAGTGATTAGAATAACAAATTTTTTTTTTTTTTTTTTTTGAGACAGAGCCTCAAGCTATCCCCCTGGGTAGAGTGCCATGGCATCACAGCTCATAGCAACCTCCAACTCCTGGGCTCAAGCGAGTCTCCTGCCTCAGCCTCCCAAGTAGCTGGGACCA
>CAUYQV010037476.1:0-115362 GCA_963574575.1 Galagoides demidoff
TTTTTTTTTTTTTTGAGACAGAGCCTCAAGCTATCCCCCTGGGTAGAGTGCCATGGCATCACAGCTCACAGCAACCTCCAACTCCTGGGCTCAAGCAAGTTTCCTGCCTCCGCCTCCCAAGTAGCTGGGACCACAGGCGCCCGCCACAATGCCCGGCCATTTTTTGGTTGCAGCCATCATTGTTGTACACCATTAGGTGTACGTGGCTGGCGCCTTAGCCGATTGAGCCACAGGCGCGGAGCCACTCTTTTTTTTTTCTTAATGCAAGAAAATATATTTGATTTGGGGCAATGACAAAGCATTGGGCATTCTTAACAGGTCTTCCCTTTCACAGGAAAAGTAAGTTTGGTTTCAGACACAGTGATTTTGTGTGATCTTTACATCTCAAAATAAAACTGATTAACAACCATAAGCAAGTAGTGACCTAGACATGCAGACTGAATCTTCAAAAATAAATGAGGAGTCTTAAGACATCCCCACACAATGCTAAATAAAATTAAGAATAATTTTAAACATTCACAGACATTCAAAGGTTGTTCCTCCCTTGAGCCTGATTTGTAGACCCGCTGGTTTAATCACATTACATGTTAAGGTATGTAATATATAAATGTAATTCCAGCAAAATATCAAAGCTCTTTTTATTAAACTCCTTCCAAATAATTGCCAGAATAAAAAAAAAAATCCTATGCACTTCAACTTAAAAGTCTAAAGCTAGGAATTGTGTTCAGATTAAATTAGCTATAGGACATCAATAGTGATCAGAATATTGAATGCTTTGTAATTGAATTAATGTTAAATTAATTTTTACACATGACATTTTCCCCTAAAGCCAATTTTACATAAATATGTGTATGCAACGAAAAGGTACATTTAATATTTTTTCAATCGAAAGGCTCACTCTTAACGTGGCTTATTTTCTTTTAAAGATCGCATTTCTCTAAGTTATTTACAAAGTTCAGCAGAACAGTCTCTCCTAGACTCTCTGAAGAGAGGAACTGACTGGACACTCAATTTTGTTTCTCATCTGGGCCTTCAGCAGCTCTCTCTTAGTAATGACAGACATTTGCATGTAAGATAAATGTAGCCACACACAGTCGCTGGTAGGGCCACCTTGCCCTGCCCCAGGTCCCCCTACCTTGCAGCCTTCACACGCGTGAACACCATAATGGTAGCCCGAGGCTTTATCCCCACAGATTCTACATTCAATGTTCAATGCTCCACTGGGAGGCTCGTCTGTGCTACCAGGAACCACAGGGTAGGTAATCGAGGAAGGACTGGAAGCTGGTGAAAGGGTATCTAGGGAAAAAAGAGGGAAGATTGATGGATATTCAAGGTATCGCTATCCCGTGTCTAAATCAGGTCTACCAGGATGCAGCTGAGCATGTGAGGGACAGCTGGTGTGCAGGGCACGCGTCCTGAGCCGGCCCTGTCTCTGAGCCACACTTGTGCTCTGGTGACCATCAACCACCATCACGCTGGCGCCCCCAGAGCTTGCACACTCTGACTAGCTCCCGCTGAGCTGACCCTGGGCCCCCAATACACACCCGGGCTGTCTCCCACCCCCACACTCCATCTGTGCTACAGACAACTCAAAAGGTCTGAAAAGACACTTCAGGAAAGACGATACACAGATGTCAAGTAAGCATATGACCCGATGCTTGGCACCACTCACTAGGGCGTGGCGGGTTAAAGCAACAACCAGATGCTATCACACAGCTACCAAAATGACTAAAATTTAAAAAACACACCACGTTTGATGAAGATGTGGATTCCTAGTGGGACGTGTGGGCAGTTTCTGACAAAGTCAAACAGTTTCACTAGATGATAAGATTGCGCTCCTAGGCATGTATCCACCTGGTTTGAAAACTTATGCCCACACAAAAACCCACACACAGATGTCCACAGCAGCCTCACTCTTAATTGCCTCACATTGGAAGTGACCAAGACGCCCTTCAATAGGTGAGTGGATAAACTGCGGTGCGTGCAGACGAGGGAGCGTCACTGGGGTGAAATGAAATGAGGTAGCAAGTCGCGGGAAGATATGGTGACTCTTAAACGCCTATCGTTAAGTAAAAGACGCCAGTCTGGAAGTCTTCACGCTGTACAATTCTAGACACACGACATTCCCACAACAGTGTGAGGGTGGGTACACGGCACTGTGACCCTGACAAAGCCCACAGAGCTGTACAGCTCAGGGCAAAAATGAAATCATTGTAGATTTGTTCACTTCTCCTTTCAGCATGACCAATTTTTATTTCATATTTATGTGTATGTATATACAGATATAGATGTGTGTATATATATACACACACACACATATTTTTTATATACATATATATATATTTTTTTTTAATTGAGACAGAATATCAGTTTTTCATCCTCAGTGGAGTGCAGTGGACCAAAGCTCACAGCAACCTCAAACTCTTGGGCTCACGAGATCCCCTTGCCTCAGGCTTCTGAGGCGCTGGGAATGCAGGCCCCCCACGACACTGGGCTATTTTTTGAGACAGGATGAGCTCAGGCAGTCCACCCGCCTCGGCCCCCCGAGTGCTGGGATCACAGGCATGAGCCACCATGTCCGGGGCCTCTTTATTCCGTATATTTTGCAACTCCTTTATCACAGGTGTAAAATTTAGGAATGTATGTCCTCTTAATGAGTTGACCCTTTTCTTATTTTGAAATGACCTTTTCTATCCCCCCTGTTTAGCCATCTGTACCTGTATTAAGCTAAACGTGAGCCATTCCGTGAGACATCAGGTGATGTCTCCAGTGCTTGTCTACGACAGTGAGGATCCTTAACTAACCTCCTTCCCCCGTTTGCCTGTAAACTCCCATTCCAACAGTTGTGAACCGGGCTCCACCAGCCACTAGGCACTCAGTTAGCTGCTCGTCTCCAGCACACCTGTGTGACGGCGTCAGACTTGTCAACCAGGCCCCTGCGGGAAGCGACTTTACCAACTAGAGCACAGTTCAGATCTTACACACTCTGCTCATTTCCAGAGTTGCTTAGGACAGCACCTCTTCCCCCACTTCCTCAGGGCTGTGGTGTCATGTATGTGTAACACAGTTAGATGACTTTTTCACATTCTGCACTCCATCCCCCAGCCTCCTGAATTACTTTTATGGTGCTGGAACACCAGAACTTGTCCCTGTTAATAAGGGACACATGACTATAATACCCCATATATCCACCACCCACATTTATAACACTTTAAAAATACAACCTAGAGGTTGGGCACGGTGGCTCATGCCTGCAATCCTAGCACATCTGAGGCTAGATGGATCACCTGAGCTCGGGAGTTCAAGACCAGCCTGAGCAAAAATGAGACCCTGACTCTCCAAGTAATAGAAAAACTAGCCAGGCATTGTGGCTGGCACCTGTAGTCTCGGCTACTCTGGAGGCTGAGGCAGGAGAATTGCCTGGGCCCAAGAGTTTGAGGTTGCTATGAGCTATGATGCCATGGCACTCTACCCAGAGTGATTAAGTGAGACTCTGTCTCCAAAAAAATAAAATAAAATAAAAACACACACCTGAAAAGAATTAAGAGTCCCCATGAGGCCTCCTCCCCATCCCCACCCCCCTCTTTCAGGAGGTAACTTTGCACTATGTGTCCATGCCCACCAATGATGTATCCTTCTGTGTTTAAGGTTTTGCATTAATTGGCGGGGGTGTGGTGACTCATACCTGTAATCCTAGCCCTCTTGGAGGTCAAGGGAGATGGACTGCCCTGAACTCACAGGTTTGAGACCAGCCTGAGCAAGAGTGAGACCCTGTCTCTAAAAATAGCCGGGCATTGTGCAGGCATCTATAGTCCCAGCTACTTAGGAGGTGGAGGCAAGACAATCACCTAAGCCCAGGACGTGGAGGTTGCTGTGAGCTGTGTGGCACCACGGCACTCTACCAAGGGTGATAAAGTGAGACTGTCTCTATCAAAAAAAAAAGTTCAAAAATCAAGTTATCTGGGAAACAGTACACTTACCTGTGATAACAGAACCATCTGATCCTGGACCACTTCCTAAATGCTGGTATTCTGTGAAACTAAAGCTTCCAGAACTGTCCTCACCGATGGATTGAGAGATCTCTTGAATGTTTCCCATTTCCTGTAGGAATTCCTCAGATAACGGGCTTTCCAGATCATCGGCCTCCAGTGGGGAGAGGGGACAGATCGGGCTTTCTGTGTCCACCATCTTGACCAGATGGCACTGGTCATACAGCTGAGCTCCGAGCCGCTGGAAGGAAAGAGAAGCAATTGGTAACACTGAGAGGTAAGAACACCGTTTATCACTGAGGCAGACCTGACAGTCACACTGCTGAGCGTCTTTTCCAGGCTTGAGTCTTAATAAGCACGTTGAGCAAATGGAAAGTCTTTAAGTAAAAAAACGTTTATGGGGCCAAAGCCTGTCATCCCTTAGCCACGATGGCACACATGTGTGAGCTCAACCCATCGTATTTGAGGAGATGAAAACAGAGCCCCTGCTCTCCTGGGGGGGGGGGTCACATAAACAAACATGTGTGGGATGCTGCTGGTGACAAGGTGGCCCAGGTAAGAGTGGAGGGGGAGGCCTTGTTGCTTAGGGGCAGGAGAGGCCTCAGGAAATGAGGAAGCAAGCGGTGTAGACATCTTGGGGGAGAACGTTCCAGCAAAGAGCCGTGTGCAAAGGCCCCAGGACTGAGACATGCTGGAATGTTCTAGGAACAGCATGGAGGCTGGTGTGGCTCAGGCTGAGGAATGTGGGGAGCAGCTGCTGGCTTTCGGGGAATGGCATTTCATCTAGTTTGTTTTCCTTGTACCCAAGGAGGCAGCTCACATAGGCAGCCCTCGAAAATGATTGTATAGTAACACTTTGTGGAGGTAAAAAAAAATCTTAGTAGGTGAGTCCTAGACAATGTCAGGCTATTTCAACTAACAAACAAAAGAGTATATTCCACACAGGTATGAGGACAAAACTGTGGTCCTTCCATGTTCATCGGTACTGCGACCTTCCTCAAACATCTGGAACCATTTTCTGTGACCTCCAAACCTAAGCCCAGTCTCCTCCACACACCACTCAGGCCCTTCAGAGAGTGTCCCTGCCTGATCATGCACTTGTCACCACCCTGATTCCCCCTGGAAATCATCCACACTGACTCTGGGGCCACCTGATCCGCCCTCCCCAGTGCTGCCTTCTTGAGGCTGACAGGGTGACTGTTAGCTTCTAGAACTGTCTTCCCACTGGAAGATGGTCACAGTGATGGCCATTGCACTATGGCCCAGGGAAGGCAGCAGGTGTGTACTGCACCTGTCTCCCATTGTGACCACAGAACACCAGGCTCCCTGGAGGGAGCCAAGAATTCTTTGCCCACTAATGCAATTGTGTAAAAGTGTTTTCACATTTCAGGTTTGCCTGGTGTAGACAACAGCTTTAAGTGCAGAGAGGAAGGGAAGACTTGGTCTCCTCTAGAAATGAAAGACAGGGAGATGTCACGCATCTTTGTGAAAAGCACATCTCATGCTTGGAATTATGATAATAAATTATGGTAGCTGACAATAACACAGAGAAAAATAAAAAGGAATTATTTTTTAATCTCTCATAGGATTTAAAGACTTCCCTTCTCAAGACTCTCTCAGGGTAAGTCAAGCTGTGAATCTGTGTGGTGTTTCTACCATATTTTATTCTGCATTACATCTGAAAGCAGAGTTCTTCAAGCGGCAAGCAAAACGATGGGCTGAGCGTTATTTAAGATATTTTTCACCATGAACAAAAAGTTCAAAAGCTGCAGTCACTAACTCCCTTATTAACCATAAGTTCCTCCTAATAAAAGAGTAAACATCTGGGCAGAGGCTCAGTCCAGGGGACCTATGGCCACTTCTCTGTTCCCACAGTCACATGCTCTGCACTGCAGTGGAAAATGCATGGGGACAATGGTCTTGGATTCCTGCAAATGTTCTTTCTCCCAGCCAGGTGTGTGCTCCCGGCATGCTCTGACACCTCCCCTGTCACCGTGGCCTCTGCTCAGGAGCAGAAGTATCATGGGGACATCCCCAAAGCTTTGTCTAATTCCCACACAACAGTGCAGCTGCCCGGTTCACTGAAACAAGCAAACAGGGCCAGCCAGTTCCCACGTCCTCTGCCCAAATGCTCCTGAGGGATAACACACGATCCCTTTGCTCAGTGACTCCTAATTTGGTGCAAGACAATCCAAATAGTGCTTAGTTAGTTTTCAGTTCACAGCACAGGTAGAGTCTGTTGAGAGATGAGAGAACAAATGCTGAGAATAAATAGCTCCTCCGTCCCCAGGCCCAGCAACGACACGAGGTTCCGTGCAACCCCCTCATCCCTTCCTTACCCCTTAAGTTCCTAAATCCATTTATTCTTTCCCGTCCAATTTCAATGTTAGAGCTAAACCAAGTATGCCACAAGCCCAAACTACTGAAATTCTATTTTGGATCTTCGTAGTTGAACATTTATCAATCACACTATTCCTTTGAGAACTACAAATCACAGAACGCAAGAAGTGTAGGATGTTTAAAAAAAGAAGACGACGACGTTGCACTCAGTTACACTGTTCTGTTACCGACACACAGGGCAGGTGGAGACACTCGGCTAATTCCAGTGTGGCCTGATAACCTTGAGCACTAAGGCGCTTTCAGTATCACGGTCTCAGGGAAGCGAGACTATTTGGGAGTTGTTAGTGGTGTAATATAGCTCTTACTCTGGATTCTCACTACCTGGGCCCGATTCTATGTGGGGTTGTAACTCTGACTCCCCCATCAGACGACGTTTGTGAGGCCAGGGAATGCCCTGCCCTGATCTGTGCATCCACCTTCTAGCACAATCCCTGAGACACGGCAGGTGTTCTTTATCTGTCACTCAGCACAGAAGGCACGTGAAGGGTGCCGGTCTGTGAGAACTCGCCTGGGCTCTGTACCAGCCGCCGTGGCTTGCTGTCACCCAGATGGCAAGGCCGCACACAAAGTCAGCGTGTCCAAAGACAACAAAGAGGCAATGGGCATCTAGAACAGAAGTCAGAGGGATTCTGTGCTCGAAGAGCAGGGAGAAATGGGCAGGGTAAATTGTGATCCTCACGGGCTGAGGAGACAAAGCCTGCAAGGGGGAGACGGACGGGGCAGACGGGGTGAAGGAGTCATCAGCCTGACTCTCTCCCTACAGGGATTTCCCAGGACTTGAGAAGTGTTCCCTCTGCAGTGAGAATAAAGAAGGCTCACTGTTGGATGGAATAAAAGAAAGCAGGGGCGGGGAGGCGGGGGGCAGGGGGGTGCGCTCTGGAGGCCCCCAGGCAGCTGCCCTGCCTCATCCCCTTCTCCTTCTGCTCTCTAGACCAGGCATCCTCAATCTATGGCCTGCCGGTCACATGCACCTGCCTAGGACATTTATCCCACCTGCCGGGTGTTTTTGCCACCGCTGCCTGTCCCACTTAGCAGCCTACTCGTCCCTGGGCCACAGTCCAGCCCTCCACTGAGAGACAGTGAACTGGCCCCCCGTTTAAAAAGTTTGAGGACCCCTGCAACTCTACCCAGCTTCTTGGACCTAGAAGGCCCTTCATAAATACTTTCTGAAATTCCATATTAAACAGCAAGTAGCCAATACACTCCCAAGTATTAAACATCTTTACATGCTACGTGATCAGATACCCAAGAAAAAGAACAAATGGAACTGGCCTTGAGTTTTCACACTCAGAACTTACCTTTGACACAGATGCATCCAGACAGTGGTAAACATTCCATCTTTCCTTTCTGGCTGCTATCCTGCACAACCCCCCCCCCCCAAGTTACTGCACAGTAAACCCTCCTCAGATTATCACTTAATATGCTTAATAAGGCCACCCTGGAGAGGTCTATTCACAACTCCTTTCTTAAATTAAGTCTGGTAAGATGTATGACTGGTTTAAAAGCCCAAGACGGGAGGAAGTCTTCTCCCAGGGCAGCGTGCAGTGTGTCAGCCAGGGAGTCTCCTCTTTCCCACCAATTCTAATTCACTACCTTGTCGGATTCTTTGTCTTTTTTAGATATTGCATGTCATATTTAGAAGTCTTTTAGCTCAATGTGTTGGGCTCAGATTTAAAGTAACATTTCAGAATAAACCAACAAAAGAAAGCTAAAAAGCCCTCTGTACCTTCACCTCCAATCAGTTCACCAAAACAGATTAATCATTACCGCCTGCATAATGATTAACGCATGAACAAAGTAACTAAAAAAGTGCTTACGAAACACATTTCAGACGGAAGAAAAGAGGAGCAAAACATAACAGTGGTAAAGAAACTCAGACTAGGTGTATTGATAGATTAAATCAAAAGAATTGGCTGGGTGCAGTGGCCTGTAATCCGAGCACTCCAGGAGACTGAGGTGGAAGGATCCCTTGAGTTCAGGAGTCTGAGACAGCCTGAGCAAGAGTGAGCCCCCATCTCTAAAAACAGCCGGGTGTGGTAGCGCACCTGCAGTCCCACCTACTCAGGAGGCTGAGGCAGGAGGATCGCCTGAGCCCAAGAGTTGGAGGCTGCTGTGAGCTGTGATGATGCCACAGCCCTCTAGCCTGTGGGACAGAGTAAGACCCTTTCTCAGAAAAAATAAATAAATAAAACCAAAGGCATCACAAAGAATTTGCAGGTCATATAGGTTTACCTAGAGACATCGGGATCTTTCTCAACAATGCCCAAGGCATTAAACTCAAAATTTTGTAACCAGAAGTATTTGGTATGTAAGAGAGAGTGACAGACCCAAAGCACATAAGAGTCGCCATGAGCTCCTACGCCTTTACCTTTAAAGGTGCAAAAAGAATGTTCCAAACCATTTCCAAGAAAAACTCCCTCTGGGCGTTATGCAAAGTTCACATTAGAAGCCAGTACTTATTACTTCCATTTCAAACCTAGCCCTTCCTCTCAGTTTTCTGAACGTCTGTAGTTACTGTTTTTAAATACGTGTACAACCTCACCTTTATGGATGGCAGTGCGACTGTCCAAATAACAGAAGAAAAACCGGACGTTTAGACACATTTTGTGTCCACCGTTGAGAAGCCTGTCACCAGAATCAAAAGTCAACTGAAGTGGAATTTGAATTTACCACTCAGAGGCTGTGATCCATCCGCTCAGGGCGGAAGGCTGGGCCATGGGGATAAGGTGGACGCATCTTCCAGCCAGACTCTGGAGGCAGCAGAGGACCAGTGGCCTTGCCAGTTACGAAAGGGAACATGGCACACAATTAATGATGGCATTTCAGAACGAGGAGACCCGATGGCTTTTGGCAGATATACGACAGGCAAACTCTCTACGGCTGGGCCTGCATTTTCCAAGTTAAACGGATGGTCAGGCATCTTTGCGATGGGAGACCATGCTTTATGAACCTCACGGAACGTGCATGAGTCTCCACCTGCACCGATGACTGTGGGTGAAGGACCCACAGCCCCAGGGCCCTCCGGGGCAGTGAGGGGACAGCACAGGAAGGAGGAACAAGGAGGGGGACCACACTTACTGACCGCCCTCCTGGGGCCAGGCTCTCAGTAGCAGTGACATGTATTTCTTCTTTGACCCCCCCAGGGCAGGGCAGGGAAGGTACTGTTTATTGGTCTCATTTACAGAGGTGAAAATGCAGAGGCTGAGAGAGGAGGCACTTGCCCGGCGACTAGTAGGCGAGAAATACAAGCAAGTGAGCAGTGGCAGAGGCAGCATGATGAGGGCTGTAACACAGACAGCCAGGGAGGGCCAGGGAGTTGCTTCATAAGGGAAGGGATGCGCCCCATGAATTCTAAAAGGTGACTGGCTATTCCCCAGCCAAGACTCCACAGAAAAGGGGGCAGGGGGACTTCAAGGAAAAAGAATAGCAAATTTATAATATATAGCCTAAATTGAGAATGGCTGGACAGTCCCCTCCAAGAGTTAGATCGGTTAGGTGTTACTGTATAACAAATAACCCTAAAGCCTTATGGCTTATAACAATAACCACTTTTTTTTTTGCTCACAGTTCTGTGGGTTGGCAAATTGGGATGGGCTCAGCTGGGTGGGTCTTCTGCTAGTTTGTCCTGGGATAACTCAATAGCCACAGTCATTCCACAGCTCCCCAAAGCCAGTCAGCCATACAGCCTCCGTCACCTGCCAGGCGGTCAGCCACACAGCCTCCGTTACCTGCCTGGTAGCTGATGCTGGCTGCTGGTTGGACGTTTCTCTCCATGAGGCCCTTCATCCTCCAGAAACAGGTCCAGGCCTCTCAGCTGGCAGCAGCATTCCAGGAGGGTGGATACGGAGACTGCAGGGCCTCTTACGTTAGGGCTCACTGGTCAATCATTCATTGTCACTTCTACGTTCTGGGAGTCGAAGCAAGTCACAAGGCAGCCCAGATCCAAAGACTAGGGAAGCAAACTCTACCTGAAAGCATCTGTGATCATTTTGTCTCCACCTTTAGCCTTTTAAAAATAAAATTATCCAGAAATGATAGCATGGCATCCCAGTACTTGGGAGACTGAGGCAAGAGGATCACATAAGCCCAGGAGTTCAAGGTTGAAGGAAACGTTGGTTGTGCCACTGCACTCCAGCCTGTGACATAGTGAGACCCTGTCTCACAAAACAGAAATGAAAACAAAAACAAAGAAACCAACAAACCCTGAAATTAGAAAGTATTTTGGACTAGATAAACGTAAAAATAATGTATCAAAATTTGTGGAAGGCTGCTGAAGCAGTGCTGAGATGAAAATTGATGGCACTTAACACCTATATTAAGAAAGGAGTTAAGGAACTAGGAAAAGAGACCACACGAAACCCGCCGTATAAATAATAAGACCAGAATGAAAACGAGTTAATAGAATAGGAGGAAAACAATAGAGAAAAATCAGCGAAACATGAGGTTGTTTCTTTAAGAAGACTGATAAGACGGGTGAAGGAGCAGCATGTGTAGCTGGCATTAGCCCAAACTTACAGTCCCTGAAACTGTGAGGTTCAGAGAAATGTACGGTGGTCCCCACGGATATGTGCCCAGACACAGTAGATGCCTGGAACCTTGGACAGAACTGACCCTGTACGCACTGTTTTTCCTATGCACGTGTACTCAGGATGAAGTTTAATTTATAGGTTAGGAGCAGAAGGATAAACCACAGTGACAATAAAGTGGAATAGTCTGACAGCATAGTGTACTAGAAGGGGCGCTCCCTCTCCTAGAGTATCTTAATGTTACTCCTCAAGGACTTTTACCCACATGTATGCGCCAAATGGTACTTCAGCTCCTCTGCCCCTGCCACCACGTGGAAGTGACACAGAAAGAAGTCACTGCAAACCAGGAGGCAAGTTCTCACCAGCACTGAATCTGCCAGCACCGTGATCCAGGGCTTCCAGCAACCGGAACTATGAGAAAGACATTTCTGTGGTTTCTGAGCCACCCAGTCTGTTGAATTTTCTTACAGCAGCCGGGAAGGACGGAGACACCACCCAGCGACAGTGGAATGCGTATTTTTTCCTGCACGAGTCTATGGAACATTCACCAAGACCCCAAATCCTGGGCCATTAAATAAACCTCAACAAATTTAAAAGAAACCCAAAACCATATGGAATGCATATTCTAATCATGATGGACTCAAGCTAGAACTTAATAACAAAAAATAATAGGAAAACTTCTAAATGTTTTAAAATTAACACACTTCAAAATGACGCATGGGCCAAGAGGAAATCACAAAGAAATCTTTTTTTTTTTTTTGTAGAGACAGAGTCTCACTTTATCACCCTTGCCCTCAGTAGAGTGCTGTGGCGTCACACACAGCTCACAGCAACCTCCAACTCCTGGGCTTAGGCAATTTTCTTGCCTCAGCCTCCCAAGCAGCTGGGACCACAGGCACCCACCACAACGCCTGGCTATTTTTTTTGTTGTTGTTGTAGTTTGGCCAGGGCCAGGTTTGAACCCGCCACCGTCGGTATATAGGGCCAGCACCCCACCCACTGAGCCACAGGCGCCACCCAACACAAAGGAAATTTGAAAACACATAGAACTGATTGAAAATAAATGTATAACATATCCAAAAATGTAGGCTACAGCAAGGGCAATGCTTAGAGAGAAATTTATACCATGAAATGTTTGCACTAGAGAAGATTAAAGTTTTCAAAGCAATAATATAAATTCCTATATCGAGAAACTAGAAAAATCATAGCAAAATCTGCCCCAAAAAATAGAAGGAAGAAAATACTAAAGATAAGAGCAGCAATCGATCAAACTGAAATCAAGAAAGTGATAGAGTCAATGAAACAAAAAGCTACTTCTGTGAAAAAAATCAATAAAAATGATAAATCTCAAGCAAGACTGGCAGAAATAAAAAAAGACAAGATATAAATCGCCACTAGCAGGAATAAAATGAGATATCACTACAGATCCTACAACCAGTAAAAGGATAATAATAAAATATACAATTTCAGGCACACACATTTGACAAATAAGAAGAAAGAGATCAATTCCTCAAAGCCACAGACTATCAAAATACAACCAAGATGAAATGAACAATCCCAATAGCTCTATCACCATTTAAAAACTGAACCTATCAGGCAGTATCTATGGCTCAGTGGGCATGGCGCTGGCCCCATATATCCAGGGTGGCGGGTTCAAACCCAGCCCCAGTCAAACTGCAACAAAAAAACAGCTAGGCATTATGGCGGGTGCCTGTAGTCCCAGCTATTCAGGAAGCTGAGCCAAGAGAATCGCCTAAGCCCAGGAGTTGGAGGTTGCTGTGATCTGTGAGATGCCACGGTGCTCTACCAAGGGCGATAAAGTGAGACTCTGTCACACTTTAAAAAAAAAAAAAATTGAACCTGTCATTTAAAGGCTCCTGAGAAATAGTTTTCCAGGCCCAGCTAAGTTTCACTGGAGAACCCTACCAAACATCTATAGAAGAATTAACACCATGCCAGTTACATATAATCTCTTCCAAAAAACTAGAAGATGAGGAAATACCTGCCAATTTATTCTCTAGTATTTCTCTGATATCAAAACCAGACAAAGCCAATACAAAATAGAGAAAACTACAGACTAATATTACTCATGAGCTCAGATGTAAAAGCATTCGACAAAATATTAGCAAATCAAATCCAACAATGTCTAAAAAGAATTATACACCATGACCAAGTGAGATTTATTCCAGATGTGCAAGGCTGGCTTAACATGGGAAAATAAATCATTGTAGCCCACCGTATCAACAGGCTAAAGAAGAAAAATCGTATCCTTACATTAATTTGACAAACTTGTGACACTCACTCACAATAAAAGCTGTCAGCAAGTTTGGAGAACGTCAACATTAACTTGTAAAATAACATCTATAAAAACCTACAGCTAACGTTACATTCAATGAGGAAAGTCCAGATGTTTTCCCCCAAGATAGGGCAGGAGCAAGGATGTCCACTTTACCACTCTCACTCAAAAGAGTGCTGGAATTTCTAGCTACTGTAATAAAGCAGGAAAAAGGAATAAAAGGCATACAAATGGCAAGAAAGAAAGAAAATACTCCCTATTTGCAGTTGACACAAAAATCCCTAAGAATCTACCAAAACTCTCTTGGACCAAACAAATGAATACAGCAGGATGGCAAGATCAACATATAAAAATAAATCACATTTCTGTCTATTAGCAATATAGATACAAAAGTAAAACAATAATACCATTTATAATCACTCTAAAGAAAATGAAATTATTACTCATTACTTAACAAAACATACATAGGCCCTATATACTGCAAATTACAAAATTGGGATTAAAAAAAATCAAAGAAGACTACATAAAGATGACACACACCACGTTCGTGGATCGGAAGACTCAATAGAATAAAGATGTTAATTCTCTGGGGCGGCGCCTGTGGCTCAGTGAGTAGGGCGCCAGCTCCATATACCGAGGGTGGTGGGTTCAGGCCTGGCCCCAGCCAAACTGCAACAAAAAATAGCCAGGCATTGTGGTAGATGCCTGTAGTCCCAGCTGCTTGGGAGGCTAAGGCAGGAGAATCGCCTAAGCCCAGGGGTTGGAGGTTGCTATGAGCTGTGACTCCATAATACCCTACCAAAGGCAATAAAGTGAGACTCTGTCTCTAAAAAAAAAAAAAAAAAAAAAGATGTTAATTCTCCCCAAATTGATCTATAGGTTTAGTGTAACTCCTATAAAATCCCAGCAACAATTTTTCTTTTTTTTGAGACAGAGTCTCACTATGTTGCCCTCGGCACAGTGCCATGGCGTCATAGCTCACAGCAACCTCAAACTCTTAGGATTAAGCAATTCTTTTGCCTCAGCCTCCCAAGTAGCTGCGACTAAAGGCGTCCACCATAACACCTGGCTATTTTTATGTTACATTTGTTATTGTTGTTTAGCTGGCCCGGGGCCGGGTTGGAACCTGCCAGCCTGAGTGTATGTGGCCGGCACCCTGCCCCCTGAGTTACGGGCACCGCCCAGGCAATAGTTGTTATAGACATAGATGAGCCTATTCTTAATTTACACAGAAAAGCACATGCCCTGTAAGTGCTAAAACAATCATGCCAACAAGTGGAAGGTGGAAGAATCCCTCCAGCTAATAGTAAGAGCTACTCAGTAATGGAGACCATGCAGGACTGGTAAAGAGACAGACACAGAGGTCAGTGGGACAGACTAGAAAGCCCTGAAACAGACTCACAAAAATATGCCCAATTCACTTTGGACAAAGGTGCAAAATTCCTGTTCAACAAATTATACTAGAGCACATGGACGTCCACGGAGGGGACGGAACTTCAGCCCACGCCTCACATCTTAAAGAATCAATTCAACATCTGACAAAGGACAAGTATCTCAAACACGTAAAAACTTTCAAAACCGAACAATAAAAAACAATCAAACAATCCAATTAGAAGCGATAGTCAAAAGACACGAAGAGACACCATGAAAGGATGTACAAGCTCATGAACAATGCTTAACGTCCTCAGCCACTGGAGAAATACAAACCCACCCACGACGCAGTATCACCGTACACCTATCATAACGACTAGAAAAGAAAAGAAGGATGACCCCAAATGCTGGTGAGCACACAAACAGGATCACATATGCGTAGCTGGTGGGAATGTAAAATGGTACAGCAATTCTAGAAAACAGGCTGGCAGATTTTGTATAATGCTAAACCACCAGAAGACCCAGAAAGTACAGTCTCGGGCATTTATAAAAGTAAAATGAAACTTATGTCCACACAAAAAACCAGTATGCACACCAAAAGAACAGGAAAAAAAGAAACAAATAAAATCCAAAATTAAGGGGCGGTGCCTGTGGCTCAAAGGAGTAGGGTGCCGGACCCATATGCTGGAGGTGGCAGGTTTAAACCTGGCCCCGCCAAAAACTGCAAAAAAAAAAAAAAAAATCCAAAATTCAAAATGTAGAGCCAGGCACGGTTGTGTACTCCTGTAATCCTAGCACTCTGGGAGGCCAGGGCGGGAGGATCTCTAGGGCTCAGGAATTTGAAACTAGCCTGAGCAAAGTTAGACATCATTTCTACTAAAAATAGATTTTAAAAAATTAGCCAGGTGTTATAGGAGGTGTCTGTAGTCCTAGCTGCTTGTAAGGATGAGGCAAGAAGATCCGCTTAACCCAGGAGTTTGAGGTTACCATGAGCTAGGCTGACACCACAGCACTCTAACCCGGGCAACAGAGTGAGACTCTCTCTCAAAAAAAAAATTAAAATTTTAAATTTTGTGCTATAAACACTATCATCAAAAAAGTGAAAAGATGACCCACAAAATGGGAGAAAATATTTGAAATCATATCTCTGGTAAGAGGCCTGTATCCAGCATGTATAAAGAACTCTTACAGCTCAATAGTAAAAAGAGAAATGTCTCCATTTAAAAATGGGCAGAGGATTCGAACAGATATTTCTCCAAGGAAGAAATGCAAGTGGACAAGCCACATAAAAAGGTGCTAAGTGTCAGAGTCATAGTCGTTATGGAAACACAAATCAAAATCACTCTGAGATATCACTTCACACCCATGAGAACAGAATGTAGGGGCTGCTTCAGTGCCTGCTTCCAGTAACTTACACTGGCTGTGCCTGGCCGGTATTCGCTCAGAAGGTACCCAGTGTCCCATTCCAAAGCTGGTTCTGAAACAGGCTCCCAGCCCCTCTCGCAACTTGTGTGCCCTCAGTCTGTCTGTCTGCCAGCTGGAAATGTGCACAAGGCTTTCCTATTTGGAACTAGCGGTTCCCAGAGCCGCATAGCTCTAATTCCTATTCAGCACAACAAAATAAAACCGAAAATGCAGTTATTCTGTAAACCCCTAAACAAGAGAGTAAAAAGAACAGCCATGCCGTCTACCTGATGACACGGGTTTCACGCAGCTCAACATGACTCAAACGGTTAGCAGCCCTTAGTCACGAGAAATCAAGCACCTTGTGAATAGCTGGTCGCAGGGCAGATCCCTTCCCAAAGAACCCAGGATGAATGCGATTTAAAATGACCAGAACACTAAGAGAACAGGGGGCAAGCTATTTGGGGAGAGACACTGAATTTTCTGCTATAAAGTAAAGCTCTGAATAAAACTAGGAGAAAACAGGAAAACTACTAAAGGTTTATTCATAAGACCCGGTGCTGGGGAGTTCAAGGAGACAGCGTGTTTCTGGGTAAAGGATCAGCGGAGCGTGCTGGGAAGCCTGTGGGAACACTGCTGCCCCCCATGCGGCCTGCTACCAGCTACAGAGTCTGAGGCCAGGGACAGCTGTCAACATGCCTTGGACCCAACACACCCTGATACGACCTTGGTCCTTTAAGTTTGCACAAAGTTACAGCTTATGGTCCTTTGGACAGTCTGTTGTTTGTTTTGAAAGACTATTTTCTTTTTAAATGAATTGCACACATCCTGTCCTCTCCCTCCGGCTCACGGCATCATTCCATCCTCAGCTCTAGCCACAGCTTCCTCCCTGGCCTCCAGGATTGTTTGCTCCCCTGCCCACGGGGTTCCTGCATGGCCATCCTGAAGGAGCCCTGACCACCTCCTGCACAGACTCCTCTGAAGAGCACGGCTTCTAAGCACCTAGATGTGCAGGTAAGGAAGCAGACCAAGGTCAGGTATCACCCAAGGTCCCGCAGCAGCTCAGAGGCTGGGATGGATCTGAAGTCAAGGTCTCCCTGGCCCCCCCACAGTGGAATGCTTGGTTTCTCGGACAGCCAAACTCCTTCAGGCTTCTACTAAGCCCCCTCAGGGGTGAGGGGCAGAACTCTCCTACAGCCCCTGCCAAGGGTGAGGGGGCTTTCAACAGCTGCATCAGAGGAATCACAGCCCATGCTGCAGCCCCCATGGCCTCACCCCACAGCCTTTCACAAAAGCACAGACCAGAGTCCTCAGGAAAGCACATAGGCCTTCATGGTGACCTGCCTCTGCCCTGCCTCTGGACCTTGTGTCCTCCTCCTCTCTGGAACATTCCTCTAGGCACACTCCCTCACTGCTCCTCTCACGAGCCTGCCCAGATCCCTGCTCTGTAGGTGCCAGGAGCTGGCCATGGCCTGCACCATCCTCCTCGCGCCCTTACCGTTCCTGACGCTCCTGACCCGCTTGCCTGCTCTGATTGCTCTTCTCCCCGGAGTTGGTGCCCTTGTGAGCTGTCTTCCCATCAAGGCATTGCCTCTCTGAGAATAGGGTTTTTTTCCCTCCCTTATGTATCCCCACTGCTTAAAATGATGCCGCATAAGAGATGAAACTCAATAGATAATTCGATGAAGTTTGATCCTGAGTGAATGAGTCCCCTCTCTCTGTGCTCTGCAAAGCCTGTGCGGCAGCCAGAATAAAGCACTCAGCATGTGCCAGGCATGCCTGTTCCTTCCAACTGGAATCCTCCATCTTCATACCCCTGAGGGGAGGGGCAAACACCTTCCCCTAGAAAGCCCTCCTGGATGCCAGTGGAAGGACATGTCCCTCTTCTGAATCACCATGGCTCATTATCACTGGTGTTGAGTGATGCCTTTTCTGCTGAACTGACACATAACTCCTTGAGGCAGAATTCTCAACTGTTACCCCTTTCCTACACAAGTCAGGTGTCGGATAAATATTAACTGAATGAATCTAACAGTGTGCCCAATTCTGAACATTGTTCTTGTCTTACAAAAAACTCAAATCACTTTAAGTAATGCACCTACGAAAAGGGCCTGTACAGTGGACATTCCCAGTGCTTAAAGAACAAAAAGCTGGCTGTAGGAAAATCTTTTTCTAAGACTGATGAATGCAACGTAAAGTGAGAACACAAAGAGAAGAGAAGCAAGCCGTTCTGAGAAAAAAATGAATCTTTTGCATCCTGAGACATCCTGGCAGGTGGTGCACATAGGGGTTTTCAGGCCATTTAAACAGTCGACATCATTCAACTAAACACAGTCAGGAGGCCCTCGTGTGCTGGGCGTCAGGTGTCAGGATCCCCTGTGTGCACATGAGGACTGACACCTTTCCAGTACTGAGCCGTGCCTTCCATGAACATGGTCTATCCTTCTATTTATTTGGGCTATAATTTCTCTCAATGAATGTAACCAGTTTTCTGAGTAGAGGTCTTACATATATACATTTCAAATTTAATTTAGTTAATCGGTTTACTATTTAGAGTAGTCACATTTACAGAAAAATTGAAAGGGAAGTACAGAGAGTTCTCATAAACCACCTCACCCCCTGCACAGTTTCCTTATTTTTTTTTTTTTGAGACAGAGTTTCACTTTGTTGCCCTTGGTAGAGTGAGTGCCATGGTGTCATAGCTCACAGCAACCTCAAACTCTTGGGTTCAAGCAATACTCTTGCCTCAGCATCCCAAGTAGCTGGGACTACAGACCCAACTATTTGGAGAGATGGGGTCTCGTTCTGGCTCAGGTTGGTCTCAAACCTGTGAGTTCAGGCGATCCACCCACCTCGGCCTCCCAGAGTGTGCTAGGATTACAGACGTGAGCCACTGTGCCCAGCCCACAGTTTCACTATTAGCATCTTCCATTAGAGACGTATGTCTGCTATGATTGATAATATTGGTATCTTATTATAACATTATCTAGAATACATAGTTTTTAATGTTAATAATGACTGTTTTGTATATGGAATGAGATGAGGGTTGAGAAAGTTCTTCTTTTCCATACGACAATCCAATTGTTCTAACATGATTTGTTAAAAAAGCATTATCACCTCCCCGCTGAACTGACTTGGTATTGTGCTGAAAACCAACCGACCATATACATGTGGGTCTATTTCTAGACTTGCTATTCACTCATCTGTTTGTCTGTTTTCATATCAAGATCATACTGTCTGCCATAAAGTGAGAAGTGTAAAAAAAATACTGCACTATCTCGATACTGTGGCTGTGTAACAGTCAGCTAGTCTAAGTTCTGTGTCATTCTCGTTCAGAGTTGTTTTAGTAACTCTGTGTCCTCTGCATTTCCAAATCCCCTTTAGAATCAATTTAGCAAATTCCACATATACACATCCTAAAATCTGGTACTGTTTTGACTCTGTAGATAATTTTGGGAAGAACTACCTGAGTCTTCTGATTCAAGAACCTGGTACAACCTGCCGTTTAGTTAGTTGTCTTTAAATTTCTCTCAGCAACATGTTGTAGATTTCAGCGTACAGGTCTTGCAGATTTCATCCCTAAGCATTTCACAATTTTGAAGCTTGATTACCTTTTAAGTGTTAAGATAACCTTGTATTTCCGGAGTAAACCCAACTCTCGGCATGTTTAAGATGCCTTTTTATTGTCTTCTGGCTTCCATTGTTTGGTTCAGAAATTAGCTCTCAGTTGTGGCTTTTCTGAAGGTAATGTCTTTTCTTTTTTCCTCTCTTTTTAAGAGTATCTGTCTCCGTTTTTTTCCTACTAGGTCTAGATTTTTTTTTTTTTTTTTGCAGAGACAGAGTCTCACTTTATCACCCTCAGTAGAGTGCCCTGGTGTCACACAGCTCACAGCAACCTCCAACTCCTGTGCTTAGGCAATTTTCCTGCCCCAGCCTCCTGAGCAGCTGGGACCACAGGCACCTGCCACAAGGCCCAGTTAGTTTTTTTGTTGCAGTTCGGCAGGGCTGGGTTTGAACCCACCACCTTTGGTATATGGGGCTGCTGCCCTACTCACTGAGCCACAGGCGCCGCCCTACTTTTTTTTTTTTTTAATCCAGTCTAGGTAGGGATTCTTGAAAAACCCTGCTTGGTTCTTTAGGATTCTTTCTCCAGGGCTGGGAAACTTCAGCCACTACCTCTTCCAGTCTTCCTTCTGACCCACTCTCCCCCTCTCCTTTCAGGATTCCAATTACTGTACAGGTACAGAGAACTCCTCACCATATTCTTCACGTTTGCATTTCTACCCTTTTGTTTCCTTGTGCTTTATTTTAGATACTTGTTTCTAATCTATCTTACAATCCGCCAATTCTCTCTCCAGTTGTGTCTGTTCTGCTGTTACATGTATCCACAGAGTACACAGTTTCAGTTTTTGTATTTTTTACCGTCCTTATTTCCATTTTGGTAATTTTCAAAACAATGTCTTTTTTTTTTTTTTGAGACAGAATCTCACTATGTCGCCCTTGGTGAAGTGCCATGGCGTCACAGCTCACAGTAACCTCCAACTCCTGGGCTTAAGTGATTCTCTTGCCTCAGCCTCCTGAGTAGCTGGGATTACAGGCGCCCGCTACAACGCCTGGCTATTTTTTTGTTGCAGTTGTCATTGTTGTTCGGCAGACCCAGGCTGGGTTCAAACCTGCCAGCCTCCGTGTATGTGGCCAGTGCCCTAACCACTGAGCAACAGGTGCCGAGCCTCAATGTCTTTTTAAAAACGTGACTTCTAGTGCCCTACCAAAATTCTCTATCTTATCTTTCATCTTCTTGAACACAGTAAGCAAGGTTATTTTAAAGTTTAAGTCTTGTAAGTCTAACTAATTTAGAGTCTGTTTCTACCATCTGTCATTCCGCTAGTTCACGCTCGGGGGGTGTCCCCCCACACCACGGTCTCAATGTGCTCTGTAGTGCAGACCATAAAAGGCACATGCCACCAGAAACTGTGAAAAATGATGCAATTATCAGTGGAAAAAATTATAATTGTCCCAGGACCTTTAACATTCTTGTCAATTAAATATTAAAAACTCTCTTACTAGTTGTCAACGCACAGAGAAATAAAAATGATAGTAAAACTAGTATCTATTTAGTATGTCGTACTAAATAAATTTAAAAGATTAGAAACACTGAGAATCAAAGTGTTTTCTGAAAATCTGTTTGGTCAGTGCTTACTTCCTCTCAGTCTTAACTCATGACACAGAACGAGCCTTTTTTTTACGCCTGAGAAGACTGCCATGCCTGGTTTTAAGTCTGGGTCTCCTTCTAACATCTCACCCTTTGTTTTCAATCTTTGCGAGTTCCACCAAACCAAATGGGGTCAGGCTCGCAGTGCCAGGAGCCTGCTTTCTCATCCCTCAAGGTTCCTGCCGGGGAGCCGCCACCACGCTCCGTGAGGAAGGCGGAATCACTGCCCGGAGGGCTCATCTGCTTTCCAGGGTTCAACTCTTCAGGGACTAAGCGGAGGCCACTGCAGGAACTAAATGTACAGTGCTCCTGGAATACAGGCCATTAGACGTGTGATTAGTGTTAATCATCACCTAAGATTTAAATTCTGCTAACCTATGTGGGTCAGAAGGAGTTTAACTTGAGCACTTAATGCCTTTAAGATCGTAATCAGAAGGACTAAAATGGGCTCTAATGTTTCTTGAATTTTATTCACTCTTTCCTCGCCCTCAACTTTGCTCCCTTAGTAAGAAGAAACTCTTGAGTTTTAAAGACAACTGGGTACAAGCAGGGAGCCGCATCCCGGGATCACTGCCAGACACTGTACATGCAGCCCTGGCTTCCCCTGCGCCCCTTGTCCAGCTCTGACCACACCACAGGTCACTGCCGGGGTCCTGGCCGTCTTTTCTTCATGATAGCAGGGAGTTATGCCTGCTGTCCCTCTGCTGTCCCCAGCACCCAGGACAGTGCCCGGCGTGCAGCCGGTGCTTAGTAAATATCTGCTGAATAAATGAACAAACTCAGGAATAAACAGCGGACAATTCATGCAAGTATAGCAATGTAACTGCCATAGGTGTCTGGTGGGCAATTTTCTTGCATCTAGTTTAGGAAAGGAGCAAGAGGAGGCTTCAGGAAGGAGGTGACATTTGGTTAAGCCTTAAAGGGATCTCAAGCAGAAGGTGTCCCACTCCCAGAGCTGGTAAGAGGCCCCAGGTACCATGGTGAGTGGGACAGCTGAGACTTCCTGCTCGCTGGGGTCTGCAGGGTCTTCTCAGGGAGAGCCATGTCTACCAAGCCACCACCCAAACAAACACAGAGCACCCAGCTGAAGCCACCAAGGAAAGGTGCCAGGCATTACAAGTACTTGCCTCACAACTGTACAACCCAGGCGTCTCAGGAGGTTTCCCTAAGATGTAAACCTCAGACATCCAGGGTAGAGGTTACCAGGTCAGGTGGGGGGTGACAGGCAGGGTAAGAGAGTGCGCCCCTGACATCAATGGAAGGAGCACAGTACAAGAGACGACCCAGTGTGGAAGGAATGTCAGCCCCTGGAGGGTCAGGGCCACTCTTCCTACTAACCATGGGAGCTGGTAACTATCTCATGGACAAGTGGACACCAGGTGGGAGAGTTAATAATAATAATAATAAGCAAGGAAGCAAACCACGACCAAGTTCTCACTACCTGCCAGACAACAATGTATAAAAAGTACCAGCATTCGCCCCAGGTTTAGATGAGGCCAGCTGAGAAACCCACCTGAGTCAGAGGGCTGCTCAGAGGTGGGACAGGACTCAGAACTTTGTCCCACCTCTGCTGCCCCCACCCCGCTGGAGGCCAACCAGGAGGTGGTCACCTGCTTACCTGGTCCTTTGGCAATTTCACTTCACGGGTGTAAACAGGATGGTGGTAGCTGTGTTAGGATTAACTGGTACGTGGATGTGTTATACCAGAGCCCGGGATTTCATCTTTTCATCTCTTTAAGTAATTCTTATTTTGAGTCCCTTTTGTCTTTCAGAGACTTCACTCTTGAAGAGTCTGTTCCAGACCTGGTATCGTCATGGGCATACATCTTTCTGAAATACCTTCTACAAATGATTTAATCTACTAAGAAAACCCAGATCTGAATTCATTTGTTCCAAAAAGAGTAAGCTTCCCAGCTCGTGTGCCTTTGTTACCGATCCCTGGGAGCTTCGAGGGACAGCCCTGATTCCCTGGCTATGGTTTCCCTTCTGGATTCCTGTTTTTCTTAAGTCTTGTACCTCGATTCGTATGAAAGATTATCAGCTGTCCTTGAATGTGGTTAAATATTCACCTTCCCTTAGACCTCTGACCTAGACACTAACTTTATAGATTCATCTAAGCAAAGAGTATAGACCAGAAGAAAAAGTCAATAATTGTTGGTTTACAAAGTAAGAGAGAAACAGCACATCGGCCTCTTCTTCTATCCATATCCTGATAGATACTCTTCATTCACTTACGCTTGCTCCTAATTTAAAGCTTTCCACTTAAAGCTTCCTCTTGGAAGGGTCACCATCCACTGTCACCCTTAGCTGGTAGCCGCAGCCTTCCTCTCTGGGCTCAGCACACCGATCCTTTTGTCTGCACTTCCTAGAACCTTCCCTGGCAGTTGCAAACTGTGGTTTCCAGGCCACTGCAGTTTCCAGTCAGCAACCTGTCCTCACCACTGTGACCAGTCCTCCTCCCCTCTCAGCATCTCTGCCCTACACTACTGCGGGGCGTCCACATGCTCATTCCTCCTTCCCTGGGTCTAGAATCCTCTCTGCTAATTTGGACAAAGATGCTACATTTCCACTGCACGTTCTGTAGTCATCACCGTCACACAAGCGCTCTTAACCCTGACAGGGTCAGCCTCTTCTCTCAGCTCCAAATGTATGTCAGTGCCCTGATACCGCCCTCTCTGCATGCCTCCTATAATCTAAGCCTTTTAAGGATACCACCCTCCATCAAGCTCCCACAGTAACATTTGCACAGTTGAACTTGTTTCTGAAAAGCTGTTTGTCTCAGGGTTGGGTAAGGTGGCTCACACCTGTAATCCCAGCACTATGGGAGGCTGAGATGGGTGGATGCCTGAGCTCAGGCGTTTGAGACCAGCCTGAGCTAGAGGGAGACCCCATCTCTAAAAATAGCCAGGCATTGTGGCAGGTGCCTGTATGTCCCAGCTACCGGGGAGGCTAAGGCAAGAGGATCACTTGAACCTAAGAGTTTGAGGCTGCTGTGAGCTCACGCCAAGGCACTCTAGTAGGGTGACAAAGTGAGACTCTGTCTCAAAAAAGAAAAGAAAAAGCTATTTGTCTCTTTCACAACTCCTTGCTGAGTAGATGAATTAGGGTTACTTTTATGATGTGAAAAGCTATAGCAATAGAATGTCTTCCTTTCAGGAAAATGGTCTCAACAAAGTGAGCTTTTCAAAGAATAGAAGAGGACAAAGGTTGGGTTCTGAACATTCTGCTGTGAGTCACCAGGAGGGCTGTGCAGAAACACCAAGCCAAGTCCCCGGGCCTCTATCTGTGACAGATTCTGTAACATTTTTCAAAGTGGAAAAAAAAAGTCAATTATAAAATACTGAGAGGAGCCAAATACTCCCCTCGGAAATCACAAAGTCCAAGGAAAATGTAACCAGACTGATCACCCTGTTTTTTTGTTATGAATAACTTTCATGTAGTAGGAAGATTTAAAGCAAATTTCAAACTTCTCTGAGCAATTTTTCTTTAAACATCATTCGTGTGAATCCTATCCCCAATGTACAGATAGAAAAACAGAAATGAACTAAAATGAGATCAAGTCTACAATTTATCAAATTTATTTATAATCCCCGACAGAGGATAATACGTTCCCTGTGACATCCAGTCCGTGGCCCATTTGTCATTGTGTTGAATAAGGAAAACTGCCTGAATGTGCTTCTAAAAAACATTCCAGTAAAAAACACCCCACTTGACATATAATAGAACAAAACCTGTTTTAGGTCATCAAGATTTGAGTGTCATTTGGTTGTGTAGTGCTGTATTTTACAAGCCGTTTTGCTTAATTGTGAATATGCATTTCAATACTCATGGCAAGCTGACCACTAACTTTCTAGACAGTTTGAGAAAAGGACATACTCGTGTGCCAACCTCTAAAGAATGAGGTCTCTTTCTCTGAAGCTCGGCAAGTTGTCACTTCAGTGTGGTTATCACATAACCACAGACTTATTCGGTTACAAGTATGTGGAAGAGAACTTGGGGCCTCACTCTCAAAAATGAAAAGAGAAAGAGAGGGAGGGACTACAACCTACTGTTTACCTAACTGTAAGCGAATCTCAAGGCACTCGTGTGAAGTTTCCCAGCCTTCGAAACAATTGTCATTCTGGGCTTGCTGTCCTCACTCTTTTTTTTTAAGAGACAGAGTCTCACTTTGTTGCCGCTGGTAGAGTGCTGCGGCATCACAGCTCACAGCAACCTCCAGCTCTTGGCCTTAGGCGATTCTCTTCCCTCAGCCTCCTGAGTAGCTGGGATTACAGATGCCCACCCCGGCTAATTTTTGTTGCAGTTTGGCCGGGGCCGGGTTCGGACCTGCCACCCTTGGTATATGGGGCCAATGCCCTCCTCACTGAGCCACAGGCGCCGCCCGCTCCCCTCACTCTTACTACTCGAGATGATGCCCTTCCTGAGGTGTATGTGTGGCCTTTTAGTTAAAAGTATAAATCAGAAGAGAAGTCTTCACTCCTCCTTACTTGAAAATCTCTTGAAATAGAGCAAAAGAAAGCAATAAAATGAGTGGACATAGAAGGGGTGTCCATCGATGTTTCCGTCATTTCTCCCAGGCGTATCTTACTTCCACAATTGGAGTACGAGCAGGAGCCCCCCGCATTAAATACAAGCACCCCCAGCTCACAAAGGTTTAACGACATCCCCTTCCTACTCAGTCAGTGGTTGGGTATTTGTATCCATGATCTTGCAGACCAAAACAGCATTTTATTTAAATAGATCCTCAGACCATCTCATAAAATGTCTATTTAAAGCAAAATATACCCTGAACCTAGCGATAATGCCGGAGAGGATCACTTCAGCACAGCTACCCCCTTTCTCACACAGTTGCAATGGGAGCTACATGTTGGCTGTCTGGCAGGACACCTGCCCCGGTACTGACGGAAGAAGGGGTTCTCGCCTTGCTGGGGCCGAGGGAAGCGGCAGGATACCCAGGGGCAATCCTGTCTGGGTGGGATGGGGTGTCAACAGGCTAAGCCTGCTGCTGTCATCTAAGTTAGGGCCCCTGAGCCAGCTCCTGTTCACGTTTGAGTACTGTGGTGACCATACAGGCCCACTAATAAATTTTTGTTGAATGAAATTCTGTAAATATCCCATGAATGTTTATAAATATGTACTCAGTATGGGTTAACAGGGCAGAATTAAAGAAGACATACTCTCTGCCCTCAGCAAGGTAGACTCCTGGGGAAAACCCAGTCTGCCTTTCTTTTTGGCCGGGGCCATGTTTGAACCCGCCACCTTCAGTATATGGGGCGGGCGCCCTACTCCTTTGAGCAACAGGTGCTACCTCCAGTCCGTCTTTCTAACAAGCTGTGGTGTAGGGCGGCACTCAGCCTTGGCACAGGGCAGTAGGGACGCCACAGAGTCCTGTCAGAGTCTGGGGAGGACTCACCAGCCCTGCACTCAGAGATCGCCTCCTCCTCAGGGTGAAGAGCGACCCTTGGCCTGGTCCAGATACTTTGGGATAAGAACAAATGCAACACGTACTGCCACCAAGGCCTGAGGTCATCGTCACATTCCAAACAAACACAGACCACTGGTGACAATTTTGTTCTTACTGGTAGAGAATCTTGTTTACCTATTCAAACATGAAGGAAAGGTTGCACGTATGGGGGAAAGGCGGTGTGCTGCCTTCTAAAAGCCTTCAGAAAATCATAAAAGGAAGCAAAACCAGATCTGGGAGGTAAGTGAGAAGTGCAGACAGCTGAGGGCAGGTCCTTCCTCCTGAAGACACCTCCTGGGCCGGGCACAAGCCTTTCAGCCACCACTTTTGGGCTTTACAACCCTTCAGCGGGGTGAAACGAAGAGATATTCCATTTTCTGATGAGAAAACAGCAGTTTAAAAAGGTGGGCAAAGGTCTCCAGGCCAGGCAGCCACTGGCTAAGGGGCTAGAATCCAAATCTCATGATTAATGACCTAACCCCTTTTCTACCATACCACCCCGCTTTCCTGATAAAACCAAAACTTTCGGAAGTTTTTTTTTTCCTTCCCATATCTGGGCCTCAAAATAAATGCAACTCAACTACAAAGATAACCGTAACAGGCCTGACCACTAACAAGGAGTAAGTTCTTCATTTTCTGAAGGGCGTAAACTTTCAAGACACCATAATGTCACTACTGCAAGACGCCAAGTAATTAAATATTTTAGAAGCAAAGAATGCACAGACCTCCAAATAATGAGCCAATCAGAAGAGATTGCATCTGTTAACCAAAGAACAGGCTGGAAAATTTGCACGCACAGAGTTCCTTTCCATAGGAAGCATGGTGCCGGCAAGCAGCTGAAGTACTTGGAAGATGAAACAAGTGCTTTGAAATCTGACCCACTGGAACATCTAAGGCTTTTCCTATTTGATTCTTACCTTAAAACCATCTTATTATAAAGCTGTAAATTTAAATTCTGTGCCTATGTTTCCCTAAACATGTGACTTTAGAGGTGATCTAGCTTATTCGATGTAATGAATAAGGCTGAAATAACACATAAAGTCTATCCCACAAACAGAAACTACTCCTTTTTTAAAAGTGTCTATGGAAAATTTGAAAACTTGACTCTATCCAGAAATAAAAGCAGAGACCTGCAAATTCCAAGAAAGCAGAAATTAAATGGGCCACAGCCCCTAACTGCAACGTAACCAAATTAGTATGGTCACAGAACAAAAACACTGGCTAACTGCAAGTTAAGACACTTACCCATGTTAAAAATATACACACAGAGAGCAAAAGAAGAGAAGAAAATGGGGTATGTTTAAACATTTATTTATAATAAGGAAAGAAATATTTTAATTAGGTGTTTTTTAAAAAAACTATTTAAAGTATATTTATGACAAAAACACAGATGCTTACAGACAGCGTGTAAAGAGAAAGAACACTGGTCTCCAGGCACTGAAGACTAAGGTGTCTGGCAAAGAGTTCCCTCTATTACCACAGTGAGGAATATCTTTAAGTTTCTATTATGGCATGAGAATTAGTTTTATCAGCAGATCCACAGCTGTAATGTTCAGCACTGGGCACAGGAGACCAAAATATTTATAAAATGAATCTATTTTATATATATATATATACACACACACACACATATAAATACACAGTGGGCTATTATATAGACATTTTAAATCATGAAACAGAAACATATCTTATTCACACTGAAAGATTTCTCATAACCTGAACAGTCAATAAAGCAAGTTACAAATGGTTTACGTAGAAGGAATGTTTTCTCTCTTCTCTTATTCTCTCTCACACACACAATTTTTAAAATTCTGTTTACAAGTTTGACAAAGGTGAGCTAGTCCAAAGAATGAGAGCGTTAGATATCTCTTATTACATATGTTTATGATGTGGGAAAATAAAATAAAATTTTTTTCTGTGTCAATTCACATCCCTTTTGCTTCAAAGCTGCATAGGATTTGATCAGGCCCACGTCTTTGGTCTTTCCTGAATGGTGACCCCAAACGTCTGTATCATTTGGCCCATTTCTTGGGGCTATCCCTGCGCTGGAACTGACCTATCTCAGCAAGCGATCTGCATAAAATTAAAATTAAAATGAAGGCAGCTCAGAGACAGTAAGCTGCCCTGCCCTAATCAATGTCTGTAACATGTGTCAGTAAGTAATACCGTTTCTTAAAGTTATATTCTCAAGTTCTAAATTCCATAAAACCAGCCTGCCCTAAAGAAACGGGGTTCCTAGTGAAACCTACACGCAATTCAGAACTTAAAAGTGAATCCATCCACTTTTATCCTACTTTACAAGCACCCAAAATGTATTTAGCATTGCATCACAAAGTAGTAACTTCTGGAAATGTTAGTAATCAAGCCCTCTATTTACCTGTGGTGACAACTTCTTGGTTCTGAGCTTGTCTTGCTACAGAGTCACTTCCCAGAGGAGGCAGGGCCCTTAGCTTCAGCCTTGGCAGAGAGAAGGTAAAGGAGGAAACGTTTACAACGTGTTCTCTGGATCCCCCCCAACTCTCCACCACCTTGGAAGAGGAAAGTCACCCTGACCAGGGTCCTTCCCAGGAAAACCCTTGTGCCCCTCCTCTTCTCTCCTCTCCTCCCCTTCCCGGGCAGCCCTGGGAGAGGAGGGGGCCTCCCTGGTGTCCTTGTGACCACGGGCTTGGGAGGGGCAGGGGCCAGCTGGGGTCGAGGTGGAGCGTGCCTCCCCAAAGGTCCCACGAAGCCCAAGACATTTTACAGTTGTAAAGTTTCCTTAGAAAGAATCTTGATATTTGGAGCATACCGTCCCTCCTTTAAATTAAAAAGTGGCTCCTATCCCCTGTTGCTTGAGGGTGGGCGTGGGGACTGACCCACCCTCCTGACGTCCACCCGCCACCCTCCGGCTTTACCGACCCCAAGTAGGCCGCCCACCCAGGGACTCAGTGGAGATGTGCGGGACAGGAGTGTCCCGGACTCCTGAGGGACATCACGTGGCTTCCGCAGAGATGCCACCGACTCAGAGAAGCCGAGCCGGGGTCGCCACACTGAGCTCGGGCACAGAGCGGGAACCGTTCCTCAGAGGTGCCCCGCAGTTTATAAAACTTAACACGCGGGCGAGTTTCTCCCATCCAATGGCAGCAGCCAGGGACACCCACCCCAGGGTCCGTCTGTCGGAGTCCTGGGTTACAGTGCCTCGGGGATCCCAGGCGGTCTCTGAAGCGCCCTTCGAGCGAGTGACGCCCAACTTCGCCGTGCCAAGGAAAAGGCGCGCTTCGACGTCCCCACCCGTGGGCCTTCCTTCCCAGGGGACAACCGGAGGACCCTGCGTCGCTGCAGTCCCCGGCCCCGACCTCTGCGCAATTCCCACCCCCACCGACAGCGTGGACACCGCGGTTCCAGGCAGGCCCCCGACGCTCGAAAGGAAGCCGAGCAGGAGGCAGCCGCTGAGTTCCTAGATACCCTACACGAGTCCTCGGTGTGCGTCCTCGCCCCGCGCCCCCAGGTCACCAGCCTTGAGCTTCCCGGCCCCCAGGCTCTGGTCCCGCGCATGCGCTGCCCAGGCCCTGCCCCTCCCCCGCCCGCCGTGCTCTCGGTCCCGGGACTCGGGAAGCCCAGCCCGCGGACCCCCGCGCGTGCCTGCCCGCTCCCAGGCACCTGGAGCCGCGGTCCGCCGCCTGCTGGTCCGTGGGGCGAGCGCGCCGGAGGAGGCGGCGCCGGGCAGGGCACTAGCGCCCGCCTCCGCCCCCACCGCCCGCTGCCCCCGCCGTGGGGCCGCCGCGTCCCTGGCCCATGCCCGGAGCCGCTTCCGCGCGCCCGTGCCAGCCGCGCCCCCGCGACACGCACCGCCCCTCGGCCCGCCCCGGTTCGGCCGCGCGGACGGCTGGCGCCGGTGACCGACCCGGAAGCCCCGCCCCCTCTTCCCGGGCGGGACACACCCCCCGGACGGCAGCGCCCGGTTGGCTGCTCGCGGGGGCGGGGGCGCGGCCGCCGCAACTCCCGGGCAGCTCTCGGCGATTCCCACTTCGCGTCCCGCTGCCGCTGCACCGGGAGGAAACTGAGGCCGGAGCGGCTGCGTAAGGTCACCCTGGCGGGCTGCCTTGCGCCGCGATGGAGCGCCGCTCGCGGCCTGGCATCCGTGCCCTTCCAGCCCCGCGCACCTGGGGGCTGAATTCGAGGTGGGGGCGGGCGCGAGTCCGCAGCCCGGGTGGAGGTTCCCGCCCGGCTCCCGTGCCACGCTGGCGGGGCCCTTCCTCCGTCGCCGAGCCCGGTTCTGCGGGTCTGTACGCTAAGTTGGACTAGACCCGGGACCAAGGACTGAGTACCCTCGAGTCTCGGAAGTGCATGGGATGGGGGCGGCCGGGGAAGGACCTGCCCCTGTTACCTCACGATGCAAAATAAGGAGAAAGGGAATGCGAGCTGGGAGGACGCGTCAACAGGTGGCGGAGGTGCCAGGGCTGGGGGGCAGGGATGAGAAGGGTGAAGGGCAACCGGGACGGCGCGGGGAGGAGCCTCAGCGCCGAGCCCCCGCCCCCGCCTCGCTTCCCTGGCCGGAGAGCCGTGCCCGCCTCTCGCCCTGCGCTGGGCTGAGGGGCTGACTCTGCCCACGCAAGGCACTGGGACTATGCCGGCGCTGAGGAGGTCGCGGCCTGTCAGCCGACGGCCAGCGGTAGGGGAGGGCGCCGCGACGCCAGAGCTTCCCGCGCACACAGAACCCCGCGGGGCCAGCGCAGCGCATCAGGACTCCGGTCCTTTGGAACGAAACGTGTGCGGTGCCAAACCCCTCCCTGCCCCCCCCCCCCGCTGCCTCTGTGCTATTTGTGGCGGCGAGCACCCAGGAGGACCCACTCTGGAAAGCAAACGCAGCTTCCAGCACAAATCACCTCTTTACGCAGGGGAACTGGAGGCCAGGTCTTGACCCTTTTCACGAACTTCTCTTAAACTCATCCCTGTTGACCATCGCAATACTTGCGGTGAACTTTGCCCCACCCTCCAGACACCCACTCACGTACAGGCAAGCCCAACTTTTATTACACACGCTGGCTGGCAATAACTAATATTTGCCTTGTCTCCAAGCTCACAAAGGGAACCATGTGTATGGTATCCTGGTATCCCACAGGCCGTGCAGCGGCGGCATTATGCGTTTATCCAGCTAGTGGCCATGTTGGGCTGGGTGGCATAGATCTAGCAGGCGGGGATGCTGACCAGCAACTATCCTAGCAGAGCTCATGGGCTTCCTCCTTATGAGGACACCCAGACTGAGACACATTCCCTGGCACACATACCCTCCCCATCCCAGGCTCTCAAGGACCAAGCGTCCAAACAGGTGTGTCGGCTTCTTTTCCCATATTCCCCGCAGTGGTGTGTCAAATCCAGTGCAGCCAGGCAGTGGGGGAGACTGGCAAACACTTATGAACGAGGATAAAGGACACACAGGGTCCAGCAGAGTACCTGTACACTCAGCACACATAGAAAACATTATTCTTGGATTCTCGGGGCTCCCAAGGTTTCAAGGAGAGAAAATGTGTTTTTCATCCATGTGTCAAGAGATGTCACTTTTGGTCAATGCTGTTGGCCAGTGTCCTGAAGATAGAGGCAAGTCCCGGACTTTTCTCATGGGAGGACCCTGGCCAGAAACAACCCTATATCTGCTGCCCTCAGAGAGCAGTGGGAGTTTTTTTTGGGGGGGGGGTCCACTTCAGATGAGAGAGATGAAGCAAACTTGTATTTGCCATGAAGACCTCAGCACACAACCAACATGGGAGAAACCATCACAAAGGGCACCCCCACCCCAGCTTCAGGAAGTCTCTCTCCTGGCCACATTCAGTGTGACTAGGGTGTGGGCAAGACAACAGATGCCACCACACAGAGCAGGAATCTATAACTTTGGGGACTAGTCAGTGCTCTTGAAACGCCTCTGAGCACCACCCAAGTTCTCTTTGGAGCCTGAGTAAGTACTCAAGAGCACAGGGACCTTAGGCCACAGCTCCTGTCTTTTAGCTGATGCCGTTACAGTTCCCTTTTCACATTTTCTGACCTAGAAGATGCCCTGAGAGGCAGTGATTCCACAGAGGACCCAGCTGTGAGGTCACACAGACCAGGTGCAGGGCCCAGGAGGCAAGGCCGATCTGGAGACCCCACAGCTGCCCTGCTCAGCAACTGTTGTGAGCAGCAACTTGCCAGGATGAAGCTCCTCCCTGAGTCTGGGGTCCAGCCAGAGTCTGTTTACCCTGCAGCTTAGGTAAGCCCTTTTCCAGGAACCACCTAAGGCCTCTCCGGGGTCACTGGCTTGCCCTTTGCTGATCCGCAGAGCCTCCTATCCATTTGAAATTTGTACTTCCGGGCTGTCCTCAGCCAGGACAATGGCCTCTGAGCCCCTGGAAGCATGCTCTCAGGTCAGGTGGTCAAAGTCCACTGGGGCTGGGGACATGGGCTGAGAAAGCTCAGTGACAGCAAGTAGGGAGATCCTCAGTGGACAGAGGCTAAACCTCGGCGAGGGCCAACTATGGGCATGAGCTTGGCCGCCACCCTGGTGCTGACAGCAAAACTTCCTGGGCTAAGTAACAAAGTACTGTCACAGTAAAACACAGAAGTCACAACAGTCCAGCAAGCAGCTGTGTTTACCCTCATTTTATAGATGAGGAAACTGAGGGCCAACACTTGGCCCAGGTCTCTAAGAGGGAGTGAGATCCCTCTCAGAGTCCAAGTCTATGCTGCCATCAGGACTTGCCCCTGGGCACCCCCAGGGTCAGCTATCTGGTATAGACGCTGTGTGCTGACCTGATGCCTCAGTCTCTCTGGCAGGCCCTGGGGCCAGTCCTGACCCAACCACTCCAGGCGGGTGGCAGCAGCATGTGCAGAAGCCTGTTGCCAGAGAAGGGGCCTACATTCAAGGCGAGAGAGTGTAGGAATGGCACAAGATGGACAGAGTGGGCGTGGCCCTAGCCCAGCATACCTCATGGCCCGGTGGGGAGCCTAGCTTTTGTCTTAAGGACTAGCTATGGAGTAACTCTATCAGACTAGTAACAACTGATAAGTAAGGAGAGTTAACTGATGGCTGTCACTGGGTGGGGCAGGGGGAGGCTATGCTCTCTAGATCTGCAGGATCTGCTGCTGTCATAGACACTTTGCCCCTTTGATAATTAACCAGTCACTGGGCAAAGTTTACAGACAGGCTTTCCTACAGGCCCCAGTTCAACGTGGTCAGATGTCAAATCTGTAGTTTGGGTGAAGGCCAAGGCGGCCAACCCACCAGCCACACCAGCCACACCCTCCCCCGTCCCCCCGGGAGACAGATGCCCTCCTTGTTGGCACATACTACTCCATCCTTGGATGGCTTAGGCTCCAGGGCTGGGACACGGTGACTTTCATCCAGTCCAGAGCATGGACTTGGAACCTCAGGACCCATGTGACCTGCGTGGGAGTCTCCCTGCAGAGCAGGATACAGGGATGGAGTTGGTTCATGAAGGACATTCTGCTTGGTATGGAGATGGGCTCGAGATGAAGTGGCCCAATAGGGCCCAACCCTGAGCTGCACTGCAGCAGGTGGCTACGGGCAGGGTGCAGAGATGCAGCTGGGGCCTCGGTGCAGCCCACAAGCAATGCCAGTACTCACAAGAGCACGCAGGGCACTGCCTCGAGGGACACCCCATTTTCCCTCCCTCGTGAGTTTAGTAGGCGGAGCCTGGGACTTTGAGTCCGACTAAACTGATTGAAATCCTTGCTCTACTTTTACTCACGCCACAGCCTCGAGCAGATGATGCCTCCTCCTGCACGCAGTAGGGTGGCGATGCCTGCCTTCACATGGCCTGCCCTGAGAGGCCCAGGGGGCAGTGCAGGGACAGGGCCCAAACGGTGGGGTCATATTTGGGATGTGGTGACCACTGGCCAGAGGGCTCTTCCAAGGGTCCCCTCCTCCAAGAAGCCTTATTGGTGACCTTCCCCCTGCCAAAGCTGCCCTCTGCGCTGTGCTGCAGTGACCTCCCAGACTGCGTGTGGCTGTTGTCTAAAGCAGCACTGTCTGTGCGAGGCCTCTGTCCCAGTCCTGTCATCATACAGAACAGCTGGAACGGAGCCATCCCACCTCAGATGTGGCCCTGAGCCCGTGGTCTGCTCTTCACATGGTCCCATCTGCCTATCACCAAAGAGTCCTACCAGCCAGTCAAGGAAATTTGAACTTGGCCTTAAGAACCCCAAGGGAAAGCCCCCAAGAGCCTCCAGATGGCAGGGCCAGCCTCACCTGGCAATAGTATGGCTGAGCATTGGAGGTGGGCTAAGTCAGCACCCGAGGCCTTGGTTTTCACTAAACTAAGGAACTAGACTGTGGTTCTTGGTCCCCTGGAGGGACAGGCTTTGTCTGACAAAGTTTTCTTGGTCTGTAGCAAGTGCAAAAACTGACGTGGTGGAAAATTGACAATAAAATTTCATTTAGTTGATTTAAGGAAATGCCCTTTTTCTTTCCAAGACAATATCCTTTATGTTTTTTCGTTGTTGAAAATCTCTCTTCTAAGAGAAAATGTCCTAGGTGAGGTGCTGCTGACCATTGACGGGGGTCGGTTTGTTGTGAGTTGGCAGAACTGAGGCATTGGCACCCGCGGGTCAGTCCCCAGAGTTATTAAAAATTGTGTTGTTCTGTAAAAGCCGTGCCCCCCAGCACACTCTGTTTACTGATAGACACAGCGTGGTCCCTGGCGCTTCCAGTCTTGTCATGCCCAGCTCTCTCCTCCGGTTTTGTTTGTGACATTCAAGTCAGCATGTTGGCTTATGTTGAGACTTGTAACACAGAATACAAAATTCTGCGTGATTTTGATCTTTGACAAAGTGGGCGGCTGCCTTGGGAGCCTGCAGGAGTTACGCCCACATGGGCCTTGGCTCACATGCCACTGGGCACCCTCCCAGGGGGCCAAGCCTGGGGAAGAGCTTCCCTCTGCCTGGGAGCCTCGAGGTGTGCAGAGGAGGAGGCTGGCGGGAAGGAGGGACGGAAAGCTTTATTCCACATGGCTGTGAGGGGAACCAGTGTTTGGCAGGTGATGGTGGCAGGGGGCAGGTGGATGTGGGCCCACAGCACTCTGGCAGGTGGAGGTCTTGGGTGGTGAGTGGAGGACTGTAAACCTATATTTCTCTTCTCTAGGTAGAAGCATTAGATTAAATCAAAGCATTTTGGCAAGTATCTATGCCAAGCTGAATTTCAAAAGCAAAACCAAAAATCTATTCAGTGGGCTTTGGGTAGGTGTCACAGACTGAGCTGGTCCTTGCCAAGTGTGACACCTGGTTCCCTGCCCAGCTGACATCCTTTTCAGAGAGCGAGGTGACTCTTGGCACTAATAGAATTGCCAGGATGTTTTCTCAGCAACCCCTGCTCCCCGACTCCCCAGGACCTCAGGTGCACTGCAGGCTGGGCTGCCATCTACCCTGCCTGGTTTACCTGCTGTCCACCCAGGGCTGTGTGCCCTGGCTGCCTCCCCACCCTACCGGGCTAGGAGCCCGCCCTCCTGCTCGGGGCAGAACTCCGTCTCCCACGTACCTCTCTCCTCACGCCTAGTAGGCTCACAGGGCGGGTTGCAGAACTGACTACAATTGATCTGCTACAAAATGGTGCCAGCTCCGTGCTGCCCACCCTCAGAGCCAGGGTCAGACCTAGGCCCTGTTGGGTGAAGGGTGTGGCTGTAGAGGAGTTGGGGGGTGGGTATGTAGAGCACCTTGAAATGCAGACAAAGGAGTTGGGGCCTTGTCCTGTAGACCAGGTGTCCTTAAACTATGGCCTGCAGGCCACATGCAGCCCGCCTAGGACATTTATCCGGCCCACCGGGTGTTTTTGCCGCCGCTGCCTGTCCTGCTTAGCAGCCAACTCGTCCTGGGACCCACAGTTTGGCCCTCCAACCGTCTGAGAGACAGTGAACTGGCCCCCTGTTTAAAAAGTTTGAGGGCCCCTGCTGTAGACAGTGGGCAGCCAGGAGAGGGACAGGGCAGGGCAGCCTCCATGCAGGGCACTTTCCCTTCCACTGTCCTCACCTGCCCAGAGCCAGAGGAAGGTGCAGGGGACAGTGTCCCAAGATGCTATTCCATAAGAGACAGTGAAACACTGCTGCAGAGATGGCCAGAATTAAAAGTGTCTTAAATTAAAAGACAGGCCAGCACGACACGGGCCTATCTTTCTTGGGTGTCTCTGCGACAAGCACACGCAGGCAGTGTCAAGTGAAAGTGATACAGTTTAATGAACAGGTGACTTAGGTTATTATTATTTACATTCTGAAGGTTTCAGCGTTACCTCTAAGAAGGTGTTAGACTCAGAAAATTGCAAACAAAACTAAAGAAGGAAAAACAGCCAACCACAGGACAAGGCCGACTTGTTTTAGAACACAGACTTCCTTCCACCCGGGGAAGTGGGCTGTAAACCCGTTTGTGTTTCCACATTTTGCAAACAGCACATTGGTTTCTCCCTGTCCCTCTTTCATTGAAGTTAAAGGCACCTTTGCACACACCTGCGTGCAGTGACATTCTGCTGGGCCGTGCGTCCCTCTTCCGGCCTGCTCCTAGGCAACGCCCCTAACCCCTCTCTGTCCATCTGTCACCTGCGCTCCTGTTGGCCCCCTAATGGCTTGGTGAACTCCCTCTACGGAATTCCTGGGGGAATGCTGAGCTGCATGCTATGCTTAGCCCCCAATGTCTCTAACATCGTGAAGTGTCATCCAGAATCTTGTTGGTGATCACAATGTATGAAGTCTGTGCAGGTGTCTGCTGGCTTGTCTGCTCGTCCTTGCTCACGGTGCTTTGTCTCCTTTCAGATTCATTTTCACGGGCTTCTCTGGACACTTGGAAGGGTCTCTGTGGGGTTTCCATGAGGCCAACCACCGAGGCTCCTTCTAACAAGGATTTGTATTTCCTGCTACACCTACCAGCCCAGACCACCTGTCATCTGCTAACACCCAGGTAATAAGAATGAGGGGTCTATGGGGGTCACAGCTCTTTGTGTTGAGTCTAGTTTTTCCTTTTGCTTTTTGAGACAGGGTCCTGCTCTATCACCCAGGCTGGAGTGTGGTGGCTCAATCATAGCTCACTTGAACTCCTGGGCTCAAATGACTCTCCTCCCTCAGCCTCCTGAGGAGCTGGGACTGCAGATACATGCCATCACACCTGGACATTTTTTCTATTTTTTGAGGATGTTGCCCAAGCTGGTCTCAAACTCCTGGACTCAAATGATCCTCCTGCCTCGGCCTCCCAAAGTGCTGGGATTGCCATTATGAGCCACCATGTGCGGCCTTTTCCCTTTCCTTTTAATGCCAAGGAACTCTTTCTTCTAAACTGGTATGGGAAATTGGAGGTGGGTCAAAGGCCTCCCAGGCCTCAGCTCAACACAGGAGAGCCCCAGTCAGGCTCCTCACAGCTTGACTCTGTTTGCTCACCACCCCCACCAGGGACAAAACCCAACTCTGCCAGACTGGCAAACACTGTCAGGCAGAAATGGCCCCCCCGTCCACTGCGTTCCCCTAGAACTTGGCCTGCTGTCTTAACAACTCTTCGATGCTTTCACAGTAATTAAAAAAATTTTATCCAAAACTGTTACTTGTTTTCAGAGGGAACATTGTGCCAAATAACCTAGCCAGCCATTGCTGACATGGCAGTGGGGACCATTATTTCAATTGTAAATATTTCTTTTCCATGTGCTGACCTGTCTCCTCCAGCTGTGAAGCAGCTGGAGGACTGGACCTGTCCTTGTGCCTCATGTGCCCACACCTTGCCTAGCACAGGGATTTTTCAGCGAGTTGCTGTTGATCCAAAGGGAAGTGGGTCCCTGCTCCTCTTCCTGGGCAGAGGGTCAGGTCCCTCCTGGCCTCATCTGCCTATGGGGGGGACTGAAGAAGCACGGGGCACTTCACACTCAGCCCTGCTGGTCCCCAAGCCTCCCTGTGGGCAGCTAATCCTCTGCCTGTTCCCAGCTGTGGAAACTGAGGCTGAGAGGCTGAGCCATCCCCCGGGCAGCAGGCCTGGGCAGCCTGGGTCACGTGCTCTCACTTTTTCCACTGTGTCCACATTTCCCTCCCAGGCTCTGTGACCTTGGACAGCCATGGATGTCCGTGTCCACCCCAACTGTAAAATGAGAGCTGGGCTGGCTGATCTCGACCATCCCCTGCCAGATCGGGATTCTGTACTGTGCTCAGGAGTGTGACTGTGACATGCCCCAGGAGGTCGCTGCCAGTGCACACCACGAGGGCGGCATTGCTCCTGGCAGGGGGTGGGGCAGACACATGATGATCCCCAGCTGAGCACTTGTGGGGAATTACGCTCTGGGTCTCGTGCTTTGTGCTCTGGAAGTGCTCTCAGACCAGCCCCCACGCCTGGAATTGGCCTCTGAGCTTGTGGCCCTTTCTCCACTGCACCCCCCAGGCCAAGGTAGGTCAGCCGAAAGTCACTCACTTTGGCCTCCCACAAGCTCACAGCTGACAGACCACCACGTCCCATCCTGGCCCTGTCCCACCATCACTCTGTTCTAAAAATATGTCCTGGTTTCTGGTTGGAGACCAGCAGAAGTGATGGGCCCTGATGATAAGATGAAGACAGTTAATTACGGATGGGGTTTTAGCAAATTACTAAAACATCGGGACTCAAAGGCTGGATCCCTCTGTGTCCTGACCCCTTGTGCCAGGACGGAGATCCTGGGACTTGAGGAAATAGAGGCTAGGTCAGGGCCCCTTCCCCAGTCCCTTCTGCCCCCTTTGGTTGAGAGCCCAAGAAAACTGCCTGGGAGGGGACCTTTTGGCAGGCCCTGATACCCAGTTGGAACTTTCTGCACTAAGGGGTTTCTGCAGGACAGGACCCAATGGAATCCTCTCTGGGTCCCCAGGGTCAGGCACAGGCCAGTAAGAGAGACTCGGGCAGCCAAGAGTGGCTCCCTCTCCCCGTCACCACCTGTGCTGAGTCTGAGCTGGAATCCGGGCTCAGGAGGCCCTTGATAATTACGTCAACCCTCTGAGCCTCAGTTTTTCATGGGGAGAAGGCTACCCTTGGAGGGTCTCTGTGAGGGTCAGAAGCAAGGAAGTTCAGCATGGCCCCGGTCAGCAGACTACAGCTCTGGCTCTGGCTCTGTCCCTGCTCCACCCACCCTGCCCTTTCATTTCTCACTTGTCCACCTGCACAGCCCATCCCTGCCCCCACCCCCCACTGCTGGCCACCCAGCAGGCCTGGGCGGAGCCCCTTGGCCTGACATCTGGGGTTGACCATGGTCACCTCCTTACCTGTCTCTCCAGCTGTCCACTTCCATTCCATCGCTTTACACATTTTTCCTTCTGTTTTTCCCTTAAGGACTTACTCCAGGCACCACTTCCTCCAGGGAGGCCCCCTGTGACTCCTCCAGGGCTGTGCCCCTCTTTCATACTCCCCCGTCCCAGGCTCCTGCTGACCTTGCTGTCTTTTGCATGTTGACTACATGGCCTCCCTGCCCAGACTGGAAGCCTCCTGGAACTGGGTTCTCATCTGAGATTGTTAGAAACAATAACGACAGGAATGATGGAAGAAAATCACCATCTCACAACCATTATAACAAGAATTGATTCAGCAAGAGTCATCCAAGGATGCCAAAATTAGCGGGTAAAAGTCGGAGGATATCTACAAAGTCTCACAGTGTCTCCCCGTAAGATACTGATTAATGGCAAAACGAAACATCGTAACTTGTCAGTGGAAAAGTCTGGCAGAACCCTCCTTTGTCAGGTAATGGCCAGGATGGCAGGGACAGGACAGACCTCCTGACATGATGCAGTGAGTCTCACTTTGTCGCCCTGGGTGGAGTGCCATCACAGCTCACAGCAACCTCACTTTTGGGCTCAAGTGATGCTTTTGCCTCAGCCTTCCGAGTAGCTGGGATTATAGGCGCCCACCATAATGCCCGGCTGTTTTTAAAGATGGAGTCTCTCTCTTGCTCAGGCTGGTCTCCAACTCCTGAGCTCAGGCAGTCCACCCGCTTTGGCCTTCCGGAGTGCTAGGATTATAGGTGTGAGCCACTGTGCTCACAGGAAACCTTTTCTTTCTTTTTTTTTAAGAGACAGGGTTTCACTCTGTCAGCCAGAGTGAAATGCAGTGGCATCATCACAGCTCACTGCAACCTTACACTCTTAGGCTCAAGAGATCCTCCTGCCTCAGCCTCCCAAGTAGCTGGGACGACAGCACCTGCCACTGTGTCTGGCTCTACTGTTTTTAAGTACAGAGCTCAAGGTGTTATAAGGGCTTTCACATCATTGAGCAATTATCACCACCATCCATGTTCAGAACTTTTTCATCGTTCTAAACTGAAACTGTACCCATAAAAATCCCCATTCCCTATTTGGACTTTTATTTGGTATAAAAGAGATTGGGGGGACATGTTTTGAAATCCAAATGAGGTCTGTAGTTTAGATAATAATGCCGTATCATGGTCAACTTCCTGGTTTTATCATTGTACTGTGGTTATACAAGACAGTGTTGTCAAACATTTTGATGTCGTGACTCCTGTATACTCTTAAAAGCTGTCGAGAAGTCCAAAATGTTTTGTTTACTCAGACTATCATTGTCAAGACTACAGTGTTAGGAATTAAAACTGAGAAAAAAACCTTAAATAATATTTATTCATTCATGTAAATCACATAAGCCATTCATAGGCTAATAAATAACATTTTCGGAAAAATGATTCTATTTTCCAAAGCAAAAAATGTTTAAGAACCTTTTCACAGATCTCATTCACGCCTGGCTTAAGAGAAGGGGCTGGACGCTCATGACTGCCTCTACATTCTATGTGGTTTTCATTGATGTCTATGATAAATCTGGCCTCCCTGCATTTTAAGTAGAGGACAGAGGCGATTTTAATAGCGGTTTCAGGTCATAGTGAGGATTCTTAGATTCTACCCCCAAATTCAGTGAGTGAAGTTTTAACACAACAGCTCTTTGAATTATCCGCACGCCCTACTGGTCACCTTTTCAAAGGGCATGTGGCAAGGTTTCCGGAACCTCCCTGGCCCTGGACCATATAGCTGAGGAGGGACTGGCTGCTTAGACCAGTGGGTAGGACAGCCGTCCCACCACCCATCACCCCTTCCTAAGTCCAGTGTCAGCTCTGGAGAGTGAGGACCAGGGGGACAGGGAAGTGACCAGGCCAGCCACGGCCATATAGCCAGGGAAGGGTCTTTTCCTGGATTCCACGGATTTCCAGAAAAGAAGACTTGAGTTTCTGCCTGTGTGGTGTCCTCCCCCATCACTAGGAAGTCCCTGCCATCTGCTCTGGGAAGCTGGATGCGTGTCTGGCTTTCTCAGGGGGAGCTTGGAGTCCCCAACGTGACTCTACCCCTCACTCCCCAAGAGAGAAGGACCAGGGTGGCACAGCCACTAACCCTAATGCTGGTGAAGCAGGGAGCTGAGGGACTTTCTCAGGGGTTCACCTGCCCCCTTGGGCTTGTACATGTCTGTGTGTGTGCCTTCACCTTCATGTCTGTGCATGGACATACACGAGATGTGTGTACACATGTGTATTTGTGTGGCACCGTGTGAATGTGCATGGATACCTGTGTGCAAACATGCAGGTGTGCTCATACACACGCATGTGTCAGTGTGCATGTGTGTGAGTAGGTGTGCACATCCATGTGTGTACACATGGGTTTCTCTGTGTGTTCCTGTGTACACACACACACACACACACACACACACACACGCATGGAAGCCCTCAAGAGCATGAGGGAGGATGCAAAGACCAAGCTAAGAGGAGCAGCTCTCATGGGCCCGGCCCACCCTGTGTTAACCCATGGTTTCTTCAAAACCAAAAAACACCTTGAGACCTTTTTTTTTTTTTTTTTTGGAGACAGAGCCTCAAGCTGTCCCCCTGTGTCAAGTGCTGTGGCATCACAGCTCACAGCCACCTCCAACTCCTGGGCTCGAGTGAGTCTCCTGCATCCACCTCCCAAGTAGCTGGGACCACAGGCACCCTCCACGACACCCGGCTATTTTTTTGGTTGCAACCGTCATTGTTGTTTGGCGGGCCTGGGCTGGATCCGAACCCACCACCTTAGGTGTATGTGGCTGGCGCCTTAGCCACTTGAGCCGCAGGCACCAAGCCAGGCCTTGAAACCTTAAGCTCAGCAAAGCCAAGGTCAGCAAGGCCACACACTTCCCAGGACAATGCTGCCCTCACCTTCTCCACTGCTCATTCCCCCACTTGTTCCCTGGGAGGGCCTCTCGCCTGTGCTTTCTCGTTTCAGGTCCACGCTGAAAGCCTGGTGCGGTGTCCTGGTGGAAGCGCCATCATCTCCCAGCCGGCTGCCCACGGATGTGCTTCCATCCCAGCGTGGGTGCTGGGTGCAGCCGGCCCAGGCGGCCTCCGGGACTCCTCCCAAGGTCCGGCCTGGGTCGCCCCCCAGTTTGCCTCCTGGCACCCTTCCCCAGGGACCTGAGAGGACTTCTTGAAAGGCTCGTCAGTAATTCCAATGGCTGTCCATTCCCCTATCACTCGCTTCATCCAGGGAACAAAGAGAGAATTGTAACGGCTTGTGGGAAAGGGGCACAAAGAATTTGTTTTTTCCTTCCCTGATCTGAACCCTGTCACCAGGCCCGTGGGGCTGCTTGGAGATTCCGAAGCTTCTCGGAGGAGGCTGGGCAGGCGGAGGGGTGGCTGTCCTCACAGCAGCTGAGCCATCCAGTCTGTCCACGTGTGTGCTTGAGGGGCACCAGCCTCTCCCGCCTCCTCCCCGCCAGTTCCTGGCCTCTCCTCGGGCCTTAGGGCCTTAATCACCGTCCTTCTCCTCCTCCCAGCCCGCCTACCCCTGGGTGCTCCCCCAGGGCTCCACTACCCCACAGAGCCAGGCATCCCTCCTGAGCTCCCAACTGGGGTGCCTGGAAGGAGCCCCCAAACTTTGCCAGAGGCTGATAGTCCCCAGAGCCTCCCACATTGGCTGGTCAACCATGTCACCAGCCAGCCATGTGTGTCTAAGCTGGGAATCTGGGAGTGATGCCACTGGGTCCTCACAGCTGTGAGCCCCTCTGAGAGTGTCTCTTTCACGGCCCGGCAAACCTCCCCTCCAACACCCCCTCCCCAGGTAAACCGCCACCACTTCCCTGGCCCCCAACCCCTCCTCTCAAAGTACCTTGGACTCCACTGCCTGGAATGTTCCAGACACTTCACGTGGCCGTAGCATGAAGTCTTTCCCTCCTCCCACAGGGGAGTTGCAAGGACACACAGAGCGTGTGGGGCTGCACACACAGGGAGCCACTTTCAAGTTCACTGCCCTTGACCTGTAGGCCCCATTGCCTACTTCTCCCACATGCCCACCCCAGCTGCTGGGTTCTCCATCACCTCCCAGCGGGGGGCGGGGGAGACGGTCAAGTGGCTATCAAGGGTAGGGGTTGGTCTGGGGTTTAGGACTCAGGCGATGTTTGACCCCATCTCTGGCCCTCACCCCAGGAGAGGTCCTTCCGGAGGACTGAGGCAGGTGCTTTCCTGTGGAAGGAGGCTGAAGGAGCAGCTGGGCCAAGGCCAGGACTTCAGGTCCGGGGAGCATGAGGGCAGAGCATGCCTCCAGCCCAAACCCACAGGAGGGGATGGAGACCATGTGGCTGGTCTGCAGGCGATGTTGGGAGCCTCAGACCCTGGCAGCTGCAGAGGGAGCAGAGCAGAGTGCGCTGGGGGCTCTGGCCACAGGGATGACCCTAGAGGAGCCGGGCACAGGCAGGCTGGGAGCCCCAGGCTGTAAGGGACATATGGGGGGAAGTGGCCTGAGCTCTAGGCAGGGAAGACGACCAGCCAAGTCCCAGGCTCTGAAGACCTGACCCATTTACTGTCCGCATGGACCCTGCAGGATGGCACCAGTGATTCCATTCTCAGCAAAGAAACTGAGGCTGTGAGGCCACAAAGCTGAAGGCTGCTGCTGCTAAGACCCAATCCCAGGGCTCAAGGGCACTGTGTGGTCCCCCATCGAGGAGTGTGCAGCTGGGGGTTGGGGGCAAAGTAGGACCACCACAGCCTGCCAGGCACCAGCCTCATCCACACCCCCAGGCTGGGGGGAGGACAGGTGGCTCTGAGGGCATCTGGGAGGAGAGGGGAAAGGAGGGAAGGGCCAAGGGAGGAGGAGATAAGAGCACAAGGAGTGTGAGAGCCCAGGATGGCGCTGCAACCTTTGCCCTGGAAGCAGCACAGGGCAGGGCAGTCTTGGGGGAAGGAGGAGGTGGGACAGGACACTGGCTGCCGCTGGGACCTCCATGGGCTCCTGCCTGATGTTCTGGTGGTCTTCCTTATAGCAGTGGGCTGGCACCTCCGGAGCCAATGTCACCTATGACTCCACGTCAGGCTGGGGAGGGCCTGCCAAGTAGACCATCATGGCTGTACTATCTATAGGGCAGGAGACCTGGAAGGGTGGCCCAGAGTCACCCCTCCCTGGGAGCCAGGCACTCATGCTGGCCACCTTCCCCTCCAGCCCCACCCAGCTCCAAAGCTGAGGGTATCCCAGGCTCCTGCCCACGTCTCCTCCCAGCAACTCCATGCCCTGCCAGACCCTGAGTCCTGTAGACTTCATGGCCCAGAGCTGACTCCCCCAAACAGGAGAAAACTTCAGCTCTGTGTGGCCCTGTGTCCTGCCACAGAGGAGAAGACCCAGCTGGGGGTCCAGAGGCTCAGCTTCCAGCCCTGGCTGGCCCTGAACTTGGCCTGGTCTTTGGACTTTTGGGGCCATGTCACAAGGCTGAGTGAGGAGGCCCTTTGGCCTAGTGGCTCTGGCAGGCAGCAGACCATCTGCCATTCTCTGACCCTGAGTGTCCCCAGACCCCCTAGTAGGCAGCATTTGGGCAACTGCCTCTACAGCCAGGTCAGGTCGGCAACATGTACCCAGGGTGGCCGTGTCACCTCAAGGCTGTGTGAAGGGAGCTCCTCCCACCTCCCCTCCCTCTCCTGAGCTGCAGATCCCTGAGTGCCCAAGGACCTCCCAGCTGCAGTCGGACGAGTGGCTACTTTACAGCACCACCCAGCACAAACTGGGCACACATTTCTAGGTTAGGTTGGCAGACCGGGGTCCACCTCTGCAGGGTGGGAAGTGCTAGTCACTTTAAACCTGCACCCTGCTTTGCAGATGATCTGATGGCTGAGAAAGGCCAGTACCAAGGACATGCAGAACTGACTGTCCAGTGGGGATGGCTACAGAGCCCTTGGCTGCCCCAGGGTCCAGACATTGCTGCTGTCTCCAGGGAGCAGGTGTACACGGTGTGGCCCTGACAGGACTTTGCAGACACAGAGCCACTAAGGCTGGTCCTGGCAGGGCCCCTGGCTCAGTCAGCCTTCAGCTCCTGCCAAAGGCCATGCTGGCTGAATCTTGGACCTATCCCCAGTCTGTCCCCAAGAACCACTCACTAGCTGGACACCTCCCCTAGAAACCTAAGCTCTGGGATTCACCTGTGGTGCTCACTGCTGTCACCCAGTATCCTGCCCTGAAGTCCCTCAAGTAAGCCGAGGCCCTCAGAGCTCAGGAGATGTCCCATACTGTTAGCATCATTGGGGACCACATCTAAGACTTCTGTGGCCTGCAAGGTGTCTCCCCACATCTTTCCACAACCTGAGACTATGCCTCCTTCCCCTGCCACCCCATCCATCCCCAATACCTGGGGACCCATCAACTTCTCCTGCCCCAACTCTCATAACCTCCAGAATCCACATGGCAGCCAGAAGGAACTTTCAGAACACACCTATTGTCACTCTCTTGCTTAAACCATCAATAGCTCCCTGTGGCCCAACAGGTCTGCCCAGCCACCCCTTGGCTGCAGGCCCTGTTGTTGTCAGGTCTTCTTCATCTGTGGTCATGGCTTATGCCTCTCCCCACCCCTGCCTTGTCCCTGCTTCTCACCCTGGAGGACTCAGGTTAGTGGTCATACTCTCCCCTCCAGTAAGCCCTCTCTGACCCCCACACAAGTGAGATCACCTCCCATGGCCCTTGCCTGCTCTATGCTGCTGCCTCCACCCCAACCCATCACCTGTGTTGGTGACAGTCCCCTGATGAGGCTGGCTGCACCTGATTCACGCCAGGCCAATAAACTCCTCGGTACGGGGGTGGGGCAGGATGGAGGGACACATGTTCCTGGGTGAGGAGTCCAGGCAGGGACACTGACTTGGAGTCCACAGACTTGGATGTGTGCAATGCTTCACCTCCTTGCCTCAGTTTCCCCATCTGTGAAATGGGGAGCTGCCCCCAGCTGTGGGATGTGATGGGTGGGAATGTGGCTGGGTCCAGCAGACACTTCTAACACCAACTCTGTCACTTAGCATCATATGATTTTGGATGCTCTCATCCAGCCTCAGTTTCCTGGCTATCAAACAGGGATAAGGTGAGCAGCGGGCCCCTGAGATTCCGGGGACAGACTCATGGCAGGCAGGCACCACAGAGCCAGGACTGTAGGAAGGTCCAAGACTGAGCACCCAAGGAGCTCCCAGCCTGGCCCAAGCAGGAGTCTGGCACAGGAGGGGCCCAGAGGAGGGATGGTCAGAACACAGCTGACCTACTCTTGGCCCTTCCCTAGCGTCTGCCCTTGGGAAGGTCAAGGCCTCTCAGTAGGGCCAATCCCACTGTGTTCCCGGGGCCCTGGGTCACGATGACCCGGAAGCCCAGCTGTTCCTGGAAGCTGCCCTGGCCAAACACAGCACTCAGGCAACCCACATTTCTGCATTTAGCTCCGGAATTGCAACAGTGCAGAGCAGAGAGGTTCTTCTTCCTCCTCCCCCTGCAGCATGCCACGGCGTACCCCCATAGTTGCAGGGGATGGAAGTGCAGAGCTACTGGGCATCAGCAAGCCCCCGTGGTGTGGCTGACTGAGCATCAGGCATGCAGCATCATCAGCTTAGCCACACGGGGGGGACAGTGCTTCACTCCTGTGCCTTGGTTTCCCCACTTTCCCACCCCACTGAGTATTTTGTCCACCAGGCACCACCTGGGCCCCAGCGCCATGCCGAGCCCTCTGACCTCAGCCCTGTCCAAAGGGCCTCCTTCCACTCCACTGATTTTGATAAGCTGATCCTTGCTGGGGGCAAGGGATGGAGCACAGGACTAGGGTGCAAGGAGAAGAGAAGGGAGTGATTCATGTGGCCTGGAGGCCGGGGTCCTAGGTCACCTCCCAGAGGGGGTCCTCGGGGCCGTCCCCCACTAGCTAAAGCACCGAAGCATCAGCCATAGTGCGGCTCTGAGCTGTGTGGCTGCTCACCGCAGCCCAGGCTAGGGGTTGGGGGGATCTTATTTGAGGACACACAGCCTAGCTGTGGACCTGCTGATCTCTCAGCCTTTGGGGCCCAACCACACCTGTGACAAAGGTCCTGAGCTCGCCCAGGGAGAGAGCACAGCCAGGCCAGGACAGTCAGGTGCTGCTGGGTCCCTGCCTTGCCTGGTCTGAGTGTCAAGACTGGAACATTCTGCTGGCCCCACCGGGGCTGGGCCACTGCTGACTCACAGGTCTTTGCCAGTGTCCCCACCAGAAAGGGTGTTTGGCTTGGGGGGAGACACTGCTCCCTGAGACAGGTGGCAGGCTATGCTTTTGGTCCTCGGAATGGGCGTTTGGTAAAGGTCCATCTGCATGGGATGCCCTGCCTTGCCCAGGAAGGGTCAGATGGTCCCTGCATCCCTGGGCCAGCCCCAGCTCCCACCTCCAGGAGCCCTTGGCTGACCTGCTGAGCTCCCCCTGCCTCAGCCGTGCTCTGTAGAATGGGGCGGATGCTGCCAAGGTCTCTCCCGGGGTTCTTCTGGGATTCCTGTGAAGCACGAGTGGCCGGAGTGTAGCAGGACAGCTGGCTCCCCACAGAGTATGGAGACAGGTGGGTGCTTAGGCCATGCACTGCCTGCCCGAGGGTCACTGCCAGTTGAGGGGGTGCTGGCCTGGCCTGCTGCCTCCTTTGAACACTCTGGCCAAGGTGGATGCAGACATGGCCCTCAGCCCCCACCAGAGCTAAGCCCTGGTGCCTGTGCTCAGAGAGGGGGACCAAAGGGAAGTCCCCAGCTGTCTGCAGCTCAAGGTCACTGCAAAGAGTCTGCCCACTTGATGCCCATTTTCAGTGGACTCATGTAGGTCCCAGGATAGCAGCTGGTCTGACCTTTGGGGTGCATACCACCTCTCCCTTCTGTCCTTCCCTCAACAAGAGTCCCTAGGGCTAGCTGAACCCTTGGCCAAATGGGGACACAGTCATTGGCTCAGGGCTGAGCACCTGACCCAAGCCTGCCCACCCAGAAATAACTTTTGTGGGGACTACTGACAGGGGTAGATAGCTCTGTGGCGGTGGAAGCTGGTGGCAGAGGCATGGTGGTCTTTGCTGCCTTCTGGGGAGGCTGCCTGAGGCCGGGCCCACAAGGAGGAAAGCAGGGAGGGGACATGGGAAGCAGGGTGCTCTTTGACCCAGCCATGCCTGAAGCTGGCCCAATTCCCAGATTTTTATGTTATATAAACTGATAAACCTCCTTCTGGGCCTCTGCTAGTTCAACTTGGGTTTCTACCCCCTACAACTAAAGCTTCCTCACTGTATCTGAGACTGAATCTAGGAATCACTTGCTACTTTGAGCATGAGAGATCCAGTGCCCACATAGGGTCCCCTGCCCTCCCATCCATCAGTGTCACATAGCAACACTGAGAGGCTCCCATGACACACAGTGACGGTGTTGAGGTGGGAGCTTCTGGTTACTTTTCCTACCCTGTAGCTGGCAGACTCTTACTCATCTTATAAACCCAACTCAGGACTTAACCTGCCCCAGGAACTATTCCCCTTTCCCTCTTCCTCCAGCTCCCAAGGGGCCTCCCTCTGTGCTCCCAAGGCCCCCAAGCATTCCCCTTGGCTCAGGGAAAGCTGTGTGTCTATCTCCCAGCCAGCATGTGGGCATGGATTGCAAAAGAGGCAGTTTTGAGGGCTGTACCACCAAGCAGATCCTTTGAGATGATGGTCATTTTGTCCTGATCACTGTGTATTTGGGCTGCCCAGGGCCATGAACTGCTCCCTCTCTGCCCCCAGCTATCCACAAGTACTCCAGGTACCAAGACTTGGGGGTATCTTGGTACAGGGCTGGGGGCAGAGAAGAGAGAAGTTGTTCCTCCCAGGCTGGTGAAGGCAGGGCTAGGCGTGCCTGTTTGTGCAAGGTGCTGGGCCCCAGGCACTCTGGACAGGCCTCTTCCAGGCTGTAGGTCCTCTGTGGACCTTGGTTTCCTCATCATTAAGATGATGAGAAAAATAACACCCACGGAGATGTCAGATGACAATCTGTGAGGCACTGGCAAACAGTGCCTAGCGCGTACTTAGAGGCTAACAGAAACTGGGGGTGTTGGCAGGTGGGGGGGCCCAGGTGGGGATGAGCAGAGACAAGGCCAGCAGGAGAGTATTGGAGGTAGAGGCTGGATGCCCCGTGCTCTGGGGCAACAGGTGGCCCACTGTGGCTGAGGGGCCAAAAGCGAAAGCCCCAGAGCTGAGGACACAGAGCAGAGGCTGTGGGCCAGCAGACAGGCATGGACTGTGCGCTGCCTGGACCCTCAGCTCCAGCAGTTCTGTCTCTCCTGGCACTGGACCCTGTCCCCTATGCTGGGTGGGGCAGCAGTGGCCTCAGCCTTTTCAGGACCACCTCACCAAGGCCCAGTGAGGTGCCCAGCCTTCCCCAGACACACTGCTCCAACTGAGTCCCTGCCTTGTCAAGTTCTATGGGAGCTATTGAGACCCACGTCCTAGCCTGCTCCCCCGTGCCCACCAGGCTCCTCTGAAACAGGCAGCAGATGCCTTCCCAGTGCCCAGGGAGCAATTCACCTGTGGCTGCCTACCCCTCACTGGGGCGAGGGTCAGCCAGGCTGGGTGAGCTGGTGGCTCCTGACAGCTCCCAGGGCATCCCGTCCACAGCTGCTCCCACGCCCCTCTGCTCCCCTCCCAGCTGAGTCTGTCTTCCTGGGCTCAGAGTTTGGGGAACTTCTATGTGGCTGAGTAATGTTATCCCCAGGACTCCCTTGGGGATATGTCACCCTGAGGCTCTAGGAGGTTAATGAACCACCTAAGCTTACTCAGGGGTCACTGTGCTGGGCACAACAATCGACAAGTGTTTACTGCCCCCCTCTTCCTGTGGCAGGAATAAAGAGCAGAGGGGAGCAAAGGCGGCCCCCTGGGGGACACTGTTACTGTTATGTGAACCCAGACTGACATCTCTGAGTCTTAGTGCCAGTACTGGAACCAGACCAGGTAGTGCCCCTGGGAAATCTCCACCCAGCAAGCAGTGGTTCCCCCCTCCTCCCCGTCATCTCCTACTGGACCACACAACTTTTTGTGACTTGGGAGGGAGGGGCTGTGGCCTCTACTCTGCAGGGTGGCCTGCTGTAGACGCCCCTTCTGGAAGGCTGGCCCATGGAGATTGGGGGCAGGTGAGCGGCCTTGTTGCTGGTCCAGCGGCCAGCCTTGCCCACCCATTTTGTAGACGGAGACACCAAGGCTCAGAGGCCCAATGCCACAGTGTAGGACCCCTACAATCCCATGAACGGATGGGAGCCTCCTCCCCCACGGCCACCTGATACACCTGGGCACCAGACCCACCCTAGGGAGGCTGCTGCTATGGTGTGGGGGAGGGGAGGCTGCTCCCTGCAGTGACCCCCAGGATGTAGTTGAATCCATCCTGTGCCCACCACACCCCTCCATTCTTGACTCACAGGCTGCTTGGCCTCCGGGAGGGTGTGGGAGCAGTCATGCTGAGCAGCAGGGCAGCCCTCAGCCCAACCGCTGCACTTTCACTGTGTCCAGGTGCCATCTGGTGGTCAAACCAGAAGCTGCGTGTCCTGGGACACAGCTGAAAATGTTTTAAACCCTCAGGTCTAGTCCCACCTGGGCGTGCTATGGAAAGTGGCAGGGGTCAAGGCTCCCTGGGCCCCTCAGGAAGGCAGAGCCTGTCCAGTTCCTATGGCCAGGTGGCTGGGCTTGTTCATGCCAAGCACGGGATGCAGACCCTGAAGAGGGGGTCAGGTCTGCCTGCTGGGAAACTGTTGGGCTTCACACCTAGGAGTGGGTGTGGGAGGGGACCCCACAGTGGGAGAAGGCTTTGCCTAGAACAGAAGTACCAAGAGCTGCGTGTGACAGCCTGTCCCTGGGGTCCCCAGCCCTAAGTCCCCTCAGGACCTTGACAGAGTATCAGAGTACTGCCCACCTCTGAGCCCTGTCCAGGAACCTTCAGGCACCCTGCTGCTGTCCCTGGCTGCTCCTGAGGCTGCTGATCCCTGTAGCACAGGGTGTGAGGCACACTCTCTGGCCCAGTGGGCAGAGAAGCAGGGGCCTCTCGCTGGATGCAATGAAGTCCTGGTCTCTAGACCTCAAGGTTTGTCCCTGGGGCACTTCACCATGGTGGGTCCTAACCTCATCTGCCAGGGACCCATTCCTAGCCTGGCTCCTCTGTCGCATCCACCTATTGACCCAGGGTGACCGGATGTTCCCTCCCAACAGTTTCTCAAATGTGACACTTCTAACACTCCCTGGTCACTACCATGGTCTGGGCATATCCACCCCTCCCAAGGCTCTCCTTCTCCATGGAATCCTCTTCTCTCTTGGCAGCCAGCACAAAACTGCCAGGCCAAGCTGGGCTGAAGCCCATGGTAGCTCCTGTTCTATGGGAGCCACTGGAGTGACTGGAAAAGCCAGAGCTGGTGCAGGCAGACCTGCCTGGGAAACTAAGTCACATGGGGCTGTTCCCTCACTGCAGCCCTGGTCAGAGCCTTCAGTGGGCTTACTGCAGCGACTCTGAGGGGACACTGTGAGCAGCCGCTCTGGATGTTTGTCCAGGGAACCACACTGATTCCCAGGTCTGGGGCCAGAAGCTGCCCACCACCCTCCTCCTCCTGCTGTGGCTCCTCCCCTCCAATCCCCCCTTTCCAGCCCAGCCCAGCCTTCACTCCCTTGACTTGACCTCCACACCTGGACCCGCAGGCCAGCTGCTCTGGCCACCTATGACCATGTGGCAAGTTGGAGCATCCTTGCACCACCTGGTTCTTGCTAGCCTCCTGGACTTGTATGGGCTGACCTTGACCTGGGAAGTGGGTGGGAGGCTGGGGGATAAGAGTAAGGGCCAGGAGGGTAGAGGGCAGGCTTGATGATGGAGGATGTGGAGGAAGGTGAGGAGCATAGAGAGGGGGAGAGAGAAGGGGGCGAGGGCCTCTGGAGACCACAGGAGTATCCGTACTCCTCGCTCATCACATTGGATGGTGCTGCCTGCTTGGGGCGTGGCAGGAGGACCCATATGTGAGGATTTGAGAAAAAGCCCAAGAGTAGGGGTCCAGGCCAGGTCCACCAAGGACAGGCCCTAGTAGCATGCATCCAAATCCCTTTCTTCTCAGGCCAGACTGGGTGTGCAGGCAGCCACTTTTCTCCTGCCAAGGTCCTTGGCCACAGGGAAGGGATCCCAGAACTCTGTTTCCCCTGTGCTCTCATTCCCCCTCCTTCACTCTGGGCAGCTGTGGGGCACCTGGCAGCTCCACTGCCTTCACCATCAGCAACAGCCCCTTGAGCAAGCCAGACCTGAAGGTCCTTCCCTCCCCAGTCCATCTCAGCCCTTTACTTGTCTAGGCCCGATATGTGCATCCTGGCTGGTCTTCCCTCCACACACACACACCAAAATAGGGAAGAGGCCAGCCATGTTCACCAGCCAGTACAGGGATCCTCCAGGCCCCACAGCCTGCCCTGACTGAGGGGCTTGTTTCAGGAGGCAACATCAGAGGCCCAACTCCACCAAATGTCCCAGGAGGGCATTAAGTCTCCATCAGCAGGGCCATGGGCATGACAGTGAGGGTGAGACCCAGGTCCTGCCCTCCTTAACATCCAAGGTCTTCACTGGACCCACCTCCTATGCTGTGGGATCTGCCTGGGGCCACCCTGTCTCCAGACAACCCAGTCCTTAGGGCTCAGGATGGTGCCCTTCCCGCAGGCTTGCAGGTAGTGCCCAGATACAGGTGTGGGCCTGTGACAGCTCCCTCCGCTCACTCCTCAGGTTGCCAGTGGTGGGGTGGCAGCCATGGCTCCTGGGGCTCTGCACCCTCCTGCCACTCAGGATGGGTGGGTGGCTCTGGAGCATCACTGGGATGGAACACAGAGTGGCCAGAGCAGGGCAGGCTGGAGGCTCACACTGCTCAAGGGCTACCAGACTGCAGCACTGTCCCAGAGCAGAGCAGCAGGACACACCCTGGACCTTGCTCTGAGCTGTCCCCAACTCCTTCCACAGCCCAGAAGGGGTCATCCTGCTTCCTAGACTAGGCTGCCAGGCTGTGGGGCTGCAGATTGCATTGCCTCCTGTCACCACACGGTGGCACTCATGGGTAACACAGTTTTATGGTTGGGGTGGCCCAGAGGCTTCTTTAGGCTGATAGGAAGGGAGGATCATGGGGTGAAGCTGGGCCAGGAACAGAGGGAGGCAATTAGCATTAGGGTCCAGGACAGGGCCCAGGCCTTTTCTAGCTGTCACTTTGCCTTCCCCACCCTTCTTCCATAACAAAATCATCAACTATGTTCATGATTTGGGTGGGGGGTGTGAAGACCCATCTGACCATCCCAATTCATCCAGGTGTTTGCTGTAGTACATGTTTACTGAGTCCCAGAAATCATCACATAATGAACACTCGTCCACACTGTGGGAGAGCCTATGCTGTGTCACACGCAATACTGCTGCAGTGGTCTCCCCTCAAATTCAGATGTGAGCCCTCAGTGACCCTGAGAGTCCCCTTGGATGCTGTGCCTTTGCCATCTTGCTGGCCTTGTCCCTTGGTGTCCTCAAGGGCAACTGGGCCCTGGTTGGGCTCAGGGCAGCAGGTGTTAAGTGCTGGACAGGCTTGACCATCCCTCCCAGGAAAGCCAAAGTCAGAGGCTTAGGGGCCTCTCAGGGGGCCTAGCTTGGACAACCTTAAAGCCCACTGAGTCTGTCAAGTTATCTCCTAGAAAGGGAAGAAGGGTCCCACATGCCTCAGGCAACTGGGGCCACCCAAAGCCCTTAGTCCCCAGCTCTCCTGTTGGAGGTGAGTAGGCTGTTCTCATGGAGACTTATCCCCATCTCTGACCACGGACCCAGCCTGCCTGTGAGCTCAAAGTCCAAGGATGGGGTGAGTCCTGGAGGGGCTCCCTACCCTGCATTACTTCCTACCACCAATGCAGGCACCAGAGCTGGGCCAGGAGCTGCCTCTTAGACCAGGCAGCAGGTGGTGCCAGGTATACCCTCCAGGAGCAGGATCTGGGTCCTGCCCGCTCCCTACTCCAAGCTGGGCACTTTATTCACTTCCCTAAATATACAGGTGCCCTCTGAAGTGGGTACTGAGAGAGTGGGGCATAGGTCTGGTGCAGAGTGGCTGCCCTGGGCCTGCCACCCCCAAAGCTTTGACATGTTGCTGTTGACTGGGTGATGGGGAGCCCCCATCCTTCCCATGGACCACATTTTGGGTGGATTCTGAAATCCCTGTCTCTAGGTATGGTTAGTCAGCAGAGAAGAGGTTCTGGTTGACTGGAAGATAGGGATGGACATGGGGTGAGCCAGGTGTCACCTCTAGGAAGCTGCACTGGCTGCACAGCTACATCCAGGGCTCCTCTGGGCTCCCTGGCTCCTGGGCTGCCACTGTGATGCTGACCCCAACAGAGGGCTGCTGGCAGCTCCCCGAGGCTCGCAACCTCAAACTCACCTGGCTCCAAATACTGTGTGGGTGCCAGGAGGAAAGACTGACTCCTTGGGACGTTCATCACACTGTTCACAGGCAGTGCCAGAGCTGCCGCCAAGGGGTGGGAGTGTTGGGAGTTCAGAGCCGATAGGCAGAGAGGGAGGTCCTGGCAAAGGTTGAACACAGGCGAGTGGACATAGATCAGCTCAAGGAATGGCAAAAACCTGGCAGGGGGAGTGGGGAAGGACAGAAGTGGCCAGACCTGCCCACTGACTGTAAGGTGAAGAAGGGGAGGTGGAGAGTGCCATGTGTTACCTACACTGGCCCCAGGGGACAACGGGGAGGGGATGGGGTGCCCCAATGGTCTCCAGTGAAAACTCCTACACATCTGTCAAGACCCAGCTCTGATGGCCTCTTGTACCTCCTCTGGGCTCTCACAGCCCCTGGCCCAGTGTCGCAGGAAGGCCCAGGCTCAGAGGTGGCTGGAGGTCCAAGAGAATACAGATGGGTGTCAGGGTAGGGGGCTGTTCTGCCCAGGCATGGCCATGCAGAGCCAATTCCAAATTCATGTCAGAACAACTTTTGTTGAACGAAGGCCCCATGTCTGGCCTCCTGCCCATATGCAGCCCATGGCGGCCTTCCCCAGGGACGTGACTCTGGGCCCCTCAGGGAAGGCAGTAGGTTGTATAGTTATCTTCTGAGGGGCAACATCACTGCCCTGAAACCACACAACCTACTACCTCACCCCGCCAAGCCCGGCCTCAGTGCGGGAAGGTCCGCCGCCCCACCCAGCGCCGGCCCCCGCCCCGTGACCCTCGGCCACTGGAGCAGAAGGGCTGGGCAGGCGCAGGGCAGAAAGAGAATGGAGATGGCGCCCCGGCAGGAGGGGCGACCTTTGTGCATTGGCTTTGGGGAGCCGTTGGCCTCCAGGCCTGTTTCCCCACACCACCTCCCTTCAGGCTGTGTCCCTGGCATGCCTATAGGTGCTCTTCCTGGTTCCCACTTGGAGAAGGGGCCTTGGCCTCTTCTTCCCTGGGCCAAGGTGCTGACACTGGCCAGAGCCCTGACACTGCACTAGGCAGGCCAGGGCACGCCTTGGGCATCTGGGATGGATGTCCCTGAGCTGATAGGCAAGGTTGACACTCACTGCCCTGTGACCTCCGAAAGTCTCAGCTGTCCCCAGCCCCGTAGTTCCTTCCCCGGTGCCCAAATTCCTGCCCAAGGCCATCCACAAGTCTGGGACTGACGCTGGATAGGGGACAGGGCTGCACAGGCAACCTGTCTCAGTACTGCCCAGGGAGAGAGGGCAAGGCCAACTGTGAGCCCTGCTCTGTCCATCGTGGAAACTTCACACTCCATCTTCCTCAATCCTCATTTATCTCCATTTTACAGATGAAAAAATTGAGGTCCAGAGAGGTCACAGTGCAAACGGAGCCCAGGCCCATCAGGCTCCTTACTGTATGGCAGCCACAGTCCCCACTCCCACCAGAGCTGTCTCCAACAGGCCACCACCGCCCCGCCCCTGCACCAGCCAGGGTCCCAGACGCTCCATCCAGCGCAGCTATTACAGCCACTTCAGGAAAGACAGTAGGTTGTATAGTTATCCCAGAGCAGGGCACAGCCCCAAACTATACAACCTACTACCTCACCCCAAAGGGCGGTCAGTCTTGGCGTTGAGGCAGGACTTCACGGTTTCTGGAGGCACCTCCTGGAGGGGAAGGATGGGCGCTGAAGGGATGGGCTGGGTGCTTGGCCAGGCCAGCTGGCTCTGGCACAGGGGTTCTAGCAGGCTGGGCAGCAGGTGGCCACCAAGCAGAGGAGAGAGGAAGGACGAGAGGAGGAAGAGCCCTCGGTGGCTTTTTGGGAAACTACTGCAAGCAGCTGGCTCCTTCCTATCCAGACTGGAATGGCTGTATGTCCCCTGGGGATTCCTTTGCTGCAGATGCTGGGAGCAAGCCTGTCATCTGCGGAAGGCCTGCAAGTGTCAGTGGTGCCATGAGTGTCCACCTGGCTGTGACTGCCCTTGGACAGTGCAGCCTCTGCCCACTTAGGGTTACCACAAGCAGAGCTCATGGCTCTGAGACCAGTGGAGCAGCAGCCTGTGGGTGTGCTGCCCCCTCCCTGGACAGGCAGGGGTTCTGTCCTGCGGCACCACTGCTGGCCCTGCTGTGCTGACCACCCCCCAGGAGAAGCTGAGGATTTGGCTCCTTCCTTCTCTGAGAGAAGCTGGCTCCTGGGGAGGACGGTGGAACTGCAGTCCCTTGAAGGACACTCAGGGCCTAGGGCCTGTCCCTGGTTGGGCTCCATGCTCGGTGGCTGGGAGCCTGATAGGATGAGGTACCCAGAAGGGCTTGGAGTGTCACCTGCTGTGGGATGACTTGACAAGCGATGGGCCTCCCAAGCCCCCGGCCACCACCTCCTTGGGGGACCCTGGGGAAAAGCTGAGGAGTCAAGTAACCCATCTGACAGGTGAGGATGCTGAGGCCCAGAGAGGCAACATGGGTCACTCAGATGTTGGGTGGCAGAATGAACATTAGAACATTCTGCTTCTCTCCTGGTAAAATGGTACATTCACTCTGAGCTCTCCAATACCCATGTGGACCTGGAATGTCTACCCTTGACTGCCTTCCACAGGCCTTTCTGAGATTGCTGCTTCCTCCAGGCAGGCACCAGGAGGGGTCGAGTCTTTCAATCCTCAAAACTCTGCTGAGGCCCTGATTGCTAATCCCATTTCATGGGGGGACGTTCAGGCCCAGAGGGGCTGACTTTCTGGCCCCAGGTTTCTGCTCTGGACAGAGGGGGGTGCTGCTGGCTCGCTTGGCCTTCCTACCCTGCAGAGGAAGGGCTCTATGTCCACCTGGCACTGGGACACGAGGTGCAGTCACCTGTGAATGCAGTAACCCCGCTCCCTCCAACCCTGTCCAGACACTGTCTGGTGGTTGCAGACACTCTGTGTTCCTGTGAGGCCCCAGAAGGACATCTGCATGTCCTGTTCCCCTCCCTCAACTCCGGACTCTGGCTGGCAGACAGGACCAACATGTCCCCAAGCGTGGTCCACAGAGAGCCAGCCAGGGCAGGGTGGGGGCAGATGCTGGCCCCTTGGGTCATGCTGAGGCATCCAGACTGGAGCCCTGCCCTGGGAGCCAACGTCCTCCCTGGGGATGCGTGAACAACAGCTGTTACCCTACAGGGTGGCTCAGCAGTGCCAGGTCACCCTTGATCTTCCCACCTTGATGGATCACCTAGCCGGGAGAGGTGAGGGTGAGGTACTCAGGCCTCAGAGACCTTTGCCCCAGCTGTGCCCCTTAGGGTGAGGGGCACCCTGAGCACCAGCTCCAGGCTTCTGACTTAGGCCTTGAGACCCCTGTGCCCTCAAGCTAGACTGGCTGCTTGACTGGCCAGGTCCCTCACACATGCTGGCTGACACCTAACCCCGGCAGGCTAAAGGTGGCATGGGGCAGAGTGGCAAAGCAGGTGTCACTGCTCACCTTTGTACAAGCTTCACACCCTTGTGGGCTGTGAATTCCTCACCGAGAAGCAGGGTCACCACTGCAGCTGCCAGGCCACCCTTCATTGGCAGTCTGAGCTGGAACATACATGGGACACCACACACACTCCGGCAGCCCTGTGGCCTGCACTACCGCCCTCCTCAGGCTGGGCTCAAGCCCCAGAGCCGGAGGGCTTGGCACTTGGGGTAGGGCAAGAAGAGAGGATGAAGACAAGAGCACACATCCTGGTCTGCCCAGGAACTTATCACATGCCCCTTTCCCCCAGGCCCTCACCCCCGTCCTTCAGAGGCAAATGTGCCTCAGTTTCCCTCACTTGGCCTTTCTTCTTGCTCTAGGCTAGGCTCCCCCGTGTGGCACCTGGGGTCGGCCTGGTCAATGGCAGGCAGTCCGATGTGTTAGAGTTCCAAGCTGATTCATGGCCACCTAAGGTACCTCTGTCCCCAGAGAGAGGCACAGAGATTCTAGTGGGACAGGCAGGTGCACACAGCCCTGGGCTCGGGGGCAGTGCACCCTTGCAGAGTGAAGATAAGCCTGAGCTTGCCTCTTCCACCTGCACTCTACAACAAACCACGGCTCCTTCAGACCACGTCCACTCTGAGTGGGAAACCACCAAGGTCAAAGGTTTCTGTGTCATAAGAGCATGGCAGGCCAACAGGGAGTCTGAGTGGGAAACCACCAAGGTCAAAGGTTTCCACGTCCTATGAGCATGGCAGGCCAACGGGGTAGTCTGCTAGGAAAGGGGAGGGAAGAAGAGAGACCTGGCTTCAGGGGAGAGCACGGCTGGGGCAAAGGCTTGGTGTTGGGACCACCAGGCCCCATCTAAGGAGACAACCTGGCTCTGACCACATCTCCCACTCTTATACCCCCACAGCTCCCTGCTTGTTGGCAAGGACAGGGAGGCCCTGCTCACCTGAGGCCAGCTGGCAGGAGCTCCATGTCAGCACCACTTCTTGACCTGTTTGGTTTTTAGAAACAAAAGTGACAACCATCAGCTTTCGAAAAGACATGAACTGCCCCGCCTGAGCCCCTGTGCGCCTGTCCCAGGTCACCCTGCCGCTGAGCCCACTGTCTAGTCCAGTGCCTCTCGCCTGGCGGCACACCCCTTGCAAGGTCCTGGATGGTATGGTCTCTGCAGCCAGCCCTCTGCTGTACATTACAATGCCAGTTCAGTGATGACCAAGACCCAAGCTTTGTACTCCCATGGGTGGGGTGTCTGGCATTCCCGGGCCAGGTGACCAGAACTCTGCCAGGCTAGTGCGTGGATGCTCTAGGGCCTGGAGGAGGGCAGGAGAAACACAGAGAAAGGGACAGACTGGTGCTGCCCTCCTAAACAGAGGACCCTGAGGCTCCCCAGAGGCTGTCCTGGTTTCCCTAGGACATGGGAGGTTGGGGATCCCCCAGCAGGAACCCTGGGAAGGGGGTCTCAGGACCCAGCTTGAGGCTGCAGGGGCCGGCTGAGCAAATCAAAGCCCACCTCGCTGCAGACTGTCCTGCCCCAAGTGCCCTCACAGGAACTGCACAACAGTGGCAAGGCTGGTGAGACAAACCCAGTCAGGAAGAGATGTGGGCAGTCACATAAGAGGAGCACACAGCAGGGGGCTGCTGGGGCTGAGCCCTAGACTGGACAGAAGCCAGACCCACTCAGGTTCCCTGCAGCCCTGCACTGTGTGACCTTGAATGAAGCAGCCCCAATGAGCCTCAGCACCTCTGTCCACTAGTGGGAGCCAGAAGATCAGCCCACCGGGCTGTGGAGGGAGCCTCCCCATCCATCCCTGAGCACCCATGCCACCCACACCCCCAGCTGGTGAGCCGTCCATCACTGGCACTGACACCCACTCTAAGGTCTCTGTTCCTTCCCACTGCACCTGCCACCCTGGCTTCCCACTCCAGCCTCCTGGAGTAGTAAAATGCCCCCATAGGCCTCTCCTGGCTACCTGGCCACTGTTGCCCTCACCTGTCCCTCAGCCAGGTGGAACTGCCCTACTTTTTTCTGCTCTGTTCCCAAAACAGCACTGTATACCCTGGGGAGTCCTGCTCCGCCCCATAGCTCTGGGACTCCCATCTGGACCCCGCAGGCCAGTGATGGGCAGGGAGGCTGGCTGTGGCAGTGCCCACCCCCAAGATGCTCTGAGGAGGGTGCTCGAACACTTACCCTCCCAGTCCTTACGTGCCCCAGTGACCAAGATACAGACACCGTGATCCTGGTGGGCTCTGCCCCATCAAGGGAAGACTCACACAAGCTCAGGCGCATAAGGGAATAAAATGGTTCTGGGTCTGTGACCCATTCCTGGAGCCTTTCTAGGCAGACAGGGAAAGACATTAATTATGTGCTGGGGTATGCTGAGGAGGTGTGACTTGCTAGGCTCACTTGTCCTACAGATCGGGGGTGACCACAGGCCTCGGGGACAGCAGGGGGGTCATCCCAAGACAGATCAATGAGACCCTTCTCAGCCAGCCTAGATGAGGGCTGGGTGGCCGGGGTGGGCAGCACAGCGTGAATGGCACTCACTGAGCAAAGCTGCCAGGGAGTGAGCAGTCGGCAGACGCCCTGCCATCTGCCAGCTGCCACCTCCCAGGCCCTGCCGCAGCCCTACGGGGTCTGCCTGTGGGCAGGGTGCCGGGCAGGCCCCGGCAGGGGAGGAGCCAGGCCGCCAAGACAGGTGTGTGGGAGGCCGTGATGGGCAGGTGGCCCTTTCAGGATCGGGCGGATGTCTGGAGCGAGCAAGCGAGGCAGACAGACGGTGTCACCTCGAAGTCACCTCAGGCTTGGCTCGGGGCCACGGGGAGCCGCACCCCCGCCTCCGCTGCTCGGATTGGGTTTCTCCCCATAAAGCGGCCAGTGTCTCTGCTCAGCAAGCCATGCCAACAATGCAGTCTGGGGAACTGTGGGGGGGGGGGCGGTGTCCAGGGGCTCAGGCGGAGGCGGGTCTCCCTGCAAAGCAAGAACGAAGCATGAGCCGTCTGTGGCTGACATGGGCCAGGGCAGGGCACCGGGAGAGGCTGTACCCGCTGTGCGTGGGGCAGGGCCGGGACCATGGTGAGGACGGTGAGGCATGTTAAGGAGGCCCAAACCTCAGACTTCAGTGCAAATAATAAAGTTCAAAGACACAAAGATCAATGCATAAAGGTCCACATGTAAAAACATCAAATGCAGACTGAGACAGGCCCAGGGTTCCTGCCCCTTTCCCAAGCCTCAGGCTGCACTGTGGGCTTGGCCACGGCAGGAACTCACCAGCCACACAGTCCCTGAGAACACGCCATGGGGGTGTGGCAGCAAAGCCAGGGCTGGGTGTGGGGGTGCCAAATGTCCCCACGGGCCCTTTTACTGACACCTTCCCCGTCTGGATCCCTGAGACAGGCAACCCTGTGCTCTGAACCCCATCTGACTCCCTGCTTCCTGGTCCCCCACGGCCACTGAGCTCTTGAGGGGAGGGGACCTGTCATGCTGTGGCCACATGCCACACCTAGAGCAGGGCCAGCTACTCAGTGGGCACTGAGTTTGGCTGCCCACAGATGTGGCCTGTGACTTGTGGCAGCCCGGTGCTGGTTGGGGAGCAGCCCAGGCCAGCAGGACATGAGCCCTGCTCTATGGATGTACCTACATCCACAGGGCCACAGGCTGCAGGAGGGCAGGGTGCTCTGGGGCTGCTGGGCCATAGTTCGAACCCCACTCTGTCTTTCACCATCAACGGGCCTGGGCAGTCAGCCCTTGGGCCTCAGCTGCCTCCTCCATAAATTGGGACGGGACAGAGGCAGCTCTAGAGTCGTTCCTATAAGCTCAAGAAAACACCTGTGCTGAGAGCCCAGAGGAGAAAGGGAGGAACGTGCAGCCATCTCCTCCCATGGGGATCTCAATTTGGGGTTCAACCATTATGCAACAGTTTTAACCTGGAAGGCCCATACTTATCTGAAAATATTCCCAATCAAGCTGCAGTCTTGGGAGGGAGGGAGGGAGAGGAAGGGGGTGACCAGATGCAACCAGACCAAGAACGCCTGGGCCTGCCCTGCCCTGTGACAGCCCCACCTACTGGTACTTTTCCTGCCTGGGAACCTGGGGCTCCTGTGCCTCCTGGAGGCTTTAGGCCTGGCCTGGCATGTGGAATGGCTCAGGTCCGGGCGGGCAGGTGGCATTCCACTGTCCCATCTTCAGTGGGGTTTCTGCAGAGAGAAGGCAGGGCCTGTGCAAACTTCACTTTGTGGTGACAGAATGTTCTGTCCAGGAACCACAGGGAGAGGAGTCTGGGAAGGGCGTGTCCAGCAACCTTCCCAGGCCGCAAAGGTTCTGCCAGGGGCCCATGGGTATCTGGAAAAGGGCCCTGCAGTGAGTCTATCCAGGGTCCCTTCCAGTGAGGAACCAACTCACAGTTATGTAGAGTACACCTGGCACAGTGGGGTCCACCCGGCACCACCCCATGCTGCCCAGAGAACCATTATTGATCTACCTCTATCAGACACCACTCCCAGTTCTTCACATACAAAGGTCTCTAACTTCTGCCCTTAAAGGGACCTATTACAGGGACTTACAGGCACTGACATCTGGCAGGCAGGCAGAGCACACTGTCCCCTGCTGCTGCTCTCCTCTCCGATGGCTGCTGGGGACTTCCTAGAGATGCCCAGCTGTGCTCCTGGCCCTTCAGAAGGTGGTTCTTCTGACCTGCTGGTGCTGGGAAGTCAGAGGAGTGAGCCTGTGAGCACGAAACAAGAACAGAGGCTCAGAGGAGGCCCAGAGGCAGCCCCTGGTGGGGAGATGTTCCCTAGAGCAGCTGAGGTTTCTGGGGACAGGGTCTTGTGTGGAAAATGAGGCTGTGGGGTGGGAGCCAGCGGGAGGAGCTGCCCCACTTTCGTGTCTCACGGGCAGGCCCAGCCCTGGAGAAGCCCAGCTGACAGCAGCCCCGCTGTCTTGGCACTTCCTCCTCCAGGAAGCCAGGCCCTATTTCTGGGGAGGGCAGTGCCCGTCTCCAGACCAGAAGCCTGACTGGGTGCCCAACACAGTGCTGGGCCGGGGAGCCCCAAGCTCCTCCGGCAGGTCAGGAGCACGAGGAGTGAGCAGAGGCCAGCGAGGGCTGCCTCCCTCCCCCAGGGCCCAACTCAAACCCAGCCCCGCTGACTGACTGGGGAGCCCACTTCCACTTGGGCAAACATCATTTCTAGAATGGTCCACGCTGGCCACCACCATGACCAAGGACACCCTCTACAGCATGGCTTTAATTACGGTTCTTCTGGGCTCTGGTTCCCAGGATCTCTGCCTGCTTGGCGGGCAAAGTCTCGGGGTGGCGAGAGGGCCGGGCAGGGCTGGGTGAGGGGCCAAGACTCCCAGACTGCCTTGCCAAGCGCTGGCTGCTGCCAAGCCCAGGGTGGCCATGGCCTGGGTCCGGCTGGGGCAGGAGCTGGTGCTGGGCTCTGTCCAGGCTGCCCAGGGCAGGTGGCTGGGCAATGGTCTTCCTCCCTCGGCTCCTCCCGCAGGCTGCGCCTGCCTCAGCTACAAAATGGCGGAGGGCTGTGGCGGCCATTTTGTGCAGCCCTCTGGAGACAAAGACGGAGAGAAGCCAGAGGGCGGGGACCAGCCGGGCAGCAGGCAGGGCGGAGGCCGCCGTCCACTCAGGAAACACAGCTGCCTGCCCTGCACTGAGGACCAGAAGAGGCAGGCAGCCTCTTTCTGAACCCTTCCTCCTTCCCAAGCTACCAGGTGACCAGGGCTTGCAGAGGTCTGGTCAACCCCTTCATGGGCTCTGGGGGGGGGTCCTGGGACTGGGTCAGAAGAGGTGGCCCAGTGCTTGGTGGTGTCCACTGTGAGGCGACAGTGGGGGTCTCCCAAGTCTGGGCTCCTTGTAGATTAAAAATTCTCCTTTGCCCCCAGACCTGAGGGGGGCAGGGGACCTTGTCTGCCCCAGGTCCAGTGAGGTGGCCCAAGGGGCTGACCTGTACTGCAGGGACTGGCCATGCCAGGAGGCAGCACTAGTGCCAGGTGGCAGGCAAAGAGACGTCCAGAAGACTCACTCCAGGGACCTGCTCCCAACGCCCTGCCCCAAAGCCTGACACCCGAGGCCCTGCTGACTCGGGTCAGCCCACCAGCCCTAGCCTACTCAGTAATGGCCACTTCCCACACAAGCCCTGAGGTCTAAGGCCCCTGTCCTGGTTATCTGTCCAGTGACTGCCCACTCCACACTGTGTCCCCTTCTCGGGCCTCCTCGGGACAAGAGTATAGGTCTTGCTGCCCACAACACACACCTGCAGGACTCAAGCCTCCCAGAGCAGAGCCTGGCAGATAGCGAATGCCCACTGGCCCATCGGGCAGACCTACAATCCCAGGGGCCATGTGGACACCTTCCTGCCCTGCTTTGCCTGTGGTGTCCAGGAGTCTTTAGCAAACCCTGCTTAGAGCCCCGAATGCACAGTGGGGACAAACAGGGCTGCTCTGAGAGCCAAGGGCCAGTGCAGGCAGGTAGACTGGGACCTGCAGGCCGGACTGTGGCCAACAGTGAGGCCCTCGGAGGGCCAGTGGGCTGGGGAGATGATACTCCTACAGCTGAGGGCTCACTGGCTGATCTGGACCCACTAACCCAGTCTGTCAAAATGCTGGAGAGAACAATTTGTACGGAAGCTATATCTAGTGGGGTGGGGGTCGCCTCGATGACGTGGGGCAGCATCAGGCAGGTGCCACCATCCCTGTCACTTCTGTGTGACAGTAGCCCAGACACTGCCCTGGGCACAACCAGACTGCTGGCTCCATTTCCCCTCCAGGACCTCGCCCAGGCGAGGCTGCTCCCCAGCAGCACGGACCAGCCTCCCCACAGGGTCCTGGGTTCCACTTAGGATATTTTGATTTTACGATGGTGCTAGACTGACAGGAACTCAGGGGAAGCCAGCTGGGCTTCGGGACGGTATTCAGTAATTACCTGAGATATTCAGTGCTTCTTTATGGAACAGGCTTGGTGTCAGGTGTGTCAGCGTTCCACGATGCTCGGTAGGTCAGTGCACTGACTGCATTTTCAACTGACCATGGCTTGCCGGGACACAGCCCCATCATGTCACTGTGCTTCTGTAGAATAACAGGGACTGAAAGATCAAATGCAAGTCATTTTACGGCTTTAATTTTTTCTCTCTGGGTAAATAAAAAGTATTCATGTACTTAGCATTAGAACAAATCTCTGCCACTCCTCAACTTAAACCTGAAGCCACCTAAGGCCAACTGCTAACGCCCCCTTCACCCTCAGAAGGAAAGGTGGAGTCCACCCGGCCCTCTGCAGAGCCACCAGCTGGTACCCCTGGGCTGTGCACACCAAACAGTAGATAGTCCTTGGAGCCAGCAGCTGTGGCTTCTCAACAAGGCCCTGCCATGAGTGTCAGGCCATCGTCCCCACTCCCCACGTCTTGGTTTCCTGTGCTCCCACATCTTCCCTGACTCCTAAAGTGCAGGGCTGCCTCTCTGTCAGCAAGACCCAGTGCACCACAGCAGTAAGACAAGTCCCTTCAGAAAGCCAGCCAGTGCCAGGTGTCGAGTGTGGCCGTAGCGCTGATAGGGGCTGTGGCTCCTGTCTGCTGTTGAGTAAGATGGGGTACTGGGGCACATGCCTCACGTGTGGCTAAAGGGACGCTGCTCCCCCACCCCCCAGAGTGTGAGATGGATCCTCCAGTGAGGGCCGAGGAAAGCCCAAGGGAGCTGCCCAACCTGGGCCTGCATCCTGGGCCAAGTCTGGGCAGACTCTAAGGAAAGTAATTTAGAGTCAGTTAAAAATAAGCCTGGACTGGTCATGGTGCCTCACACCCGTAATCCCAGCACCCTGGAAGGCCAAGGTGGGTGGACCCCTTGAGTAGAGTTCAAGACCAGCCTGAAGAAAAGTGAGACCCCATCTCTACTAAAAATAGAAAAATTAGCCAGGTGGTGTGGCAGGCATCTGTAGTCCCAGCTACTCAGAGGCTGAGGATGGAGGATTGCTTGAGCCCAGGAGTCTGAGGTTGCTCTGAGCTCTGATGATGCCATGGCACGCTAGCCTGAGCAAGAGAATGAGATTCCACCTCAAAAAATTAAAAAAACAAAAAACCAAGCCCTGCTGAGTGAGTCACTGCCCTCCCAAACCTTCCATGGTATCCCCCAGTGCAAGCCGGTGGCCTGAAGGCCCTCCACTGCATCAGGCAATGAGGTGGGGGAGCTGGACTATTATGACCCCCAGAGCCCCCATCTCTGCCAGAACAGATCAGGGATGGGGAGGCCCCCTCTGCAGGTGGTCCTAACAGAGGGCGTGTGGCCACCGTGGCAGTTAGTCAGGTCACCTGAGCTCCGAGTAAGTACCTACTGTGTGTACTCCGCCTAGTGTTCTACCCACTGTGAGTATGAGGATGCTGAGGCCCAGCCCGGGGACTGGCCACTCTCCCCCTCAGGTCTGTCCTTCCCTAATACCAGACCTTCATATCCTGAGCTTCAGCCATTGCACAAGGCACCCGCTGTCGGGCCCAGGAGACCCTCAGAGTTCCTTCCACACTGCTGGGGACACACCCTGGGGCCTCTTGCACATATTTGTCTGGGCTTTGGGGTCAGAGACCCAGAGGTGCATTCCGTGCCCAAGCCCGTGTGAGAGACGTGCCTGTGAGGTCTTGGTTTCACATGGTCCCTCTGGGCTATCATTGCTGCCCATGGGATGTTGGGGGGCTGCATGTGCTGGGGCATGGGTGTAGGGGGGAAGGGGTCCATAGGCAGACCTGGCTTTTAGCCAATCACTTTGGCCAACACCCTTCAGGCCCCCATTGGACATCTGGGGCCAGCTGTCCTCTCAGGCTGGTCTCCCGTGACAGTCTCACAGTTTCTGAGACACACTCTGTCCTTGCCCTCCTTGTTACGTTTCACCCCTGTGCCCCCCATCCTGACCCACCTTCCTTGGGTCCCCTGGAGTCTCTTTCCTCTCTCAAGCTGCCCTAACCTTTTCTTGGTTCAGGTTGGTGGCCTGGGCCTGGGTGCAGACAAAGGCCCCAGAGTGGTGTCCTTAGAGTTTGGTGGGCAGGGCTGAGCCCCAGATGATAGAGGGGACCTCCTCTCAAATGCTGACTGTTCTACTTACATGCTATATATCCTGAGGTCCTAGGGATATATAGCCCCGGGTCACAGCAACAGTGGGGAGGCGAGGTGGCCAGTCCTGCCCAAACCTCCACAGCCATACCAACTCCCCATTCAAGAGGTCACAGCCTGCACTTGTGTGCTCCCATGGTATGGGCAGTGACCCTCTCACCTACTGAGCTCCTGGTGTCTTCAAAGATCCTGCAGTCACCTGTCCCCGAGACTGCCCTTGCCCTTCCTTCTCAGACCCCTCAAGGGGGGTGGCTCCTCATGGACAGGAGCATCCCTCAGTTTCTGTGCAGGAGGGGCTCATGGATGGTGCCAGATGAACTTCCCACGGTGAGACCTGGCAAACCCCTGACTTCTCAGAGACCCTGCTCCTGTGGCTACAGCAAGTGGCTGACATGAGGGGACAGCAGGCAAGCTGCAGACCCAGCTGAACCTGCATGGCCCCTTGGGCCTTCCGAAGCCTGTGTGCCCAGGAAAGGACTGGGTAGACCTGGTTTTCATCGACATCCAAATTATATCACTGAGGACGATCAGTCACCTAAGCTTCAGGTGTCAACTGGGGAAGTGTCTGAGAAGATGAGGTCAGCCCTTGGAAGGAAAGAGAGCTGCTGCTAAAGTCCTCAGCGGGGACCCTGGGGGCGTGCAGGGTGCACGTCCCTCATTTGCTCTCTGTCGGCTCTGGCCTGTCCTCCTCTAAGTAAGACCTGGGTCAGAGCAGGGACCTCATCAAGCCTGGGGCTCACCCTAGGCCTCAGACACAGGGCAGCTCCCTGGCCCATCAGAAGCAAAGAGGATGTGGGCTGGGGACCAGGTGAGCCCATCACTTGGCACGGCTGTGACTGCCAGTCACGCTGCCGACCTGGGGATCCTCTGCTCAACTCCCCGGCTGCCAGGCCCATGGAGGGGTGGCTTCCACCTGTCGAGGGTGAGACTGAGCCCTCTGAGGACTTGGGAAGGTGGGCCTAGCCGCAAGTGAGGCCTGCAAGGGCAGGGCTGGTGCAAGGATTTCCTAAAACATCAGTCTACCTCCCCTTCTCTGTAGGCCACCCACCTCCTGGGCTGCTCCTGAGTGGGGCGAGCACTTTCCTGCCCAGCTCCTGGGCCTCGGAGTTCTGGAGGCTTTTCCCGCCTTCTTAGATGGTGCCTTGGTCTGGGACGGGCAGTGATCTGCAAGACACAGGAGACCAAGGAGTCAGCTCAGTAGGTCTGGAGGCTCAGGATTCGGAGCTTGGGGAGGGTCAGTGTGGCCACCTCCCTCTGCCTCTGAGGGACCCACCCTTCACAGCTACCTGCCGACTGCCCTACCCACCTTGAGCCCTATAGTTGAGGTGTGGAAGAGCCTAGAAGTTATGGACTTGACTGCCAAGAAAGCCTCCCACACTCCGCCTCTGCTCCTGCCTGACCCACACACTCAGAAACAGACTCGGCTGCAGGCTCCTGAGGCATCCCAGCCGCGACTCGGGGTACCTGCTCAGGGCAGACCACGGTCACTCTGTCTTGGTGCTCAGGGAAGCCCCTGCCCCCCGCTCCAGCTATATCTTGATGCTCACTGTTCCAGGAGGCCAGAATGTCCTCCTGTCATCAAAGGCCTAAATCCTACTCATTCTTTAAGGTCACCTCCTCCAGAGAGCCCTCCTGGGTTAAAGATCTCCCTAGCTCTAGAAGTAGGCTGGAGGGTGTCCCTCAAAATCAGCTCACAGACAATTGTTCTCCCCAGCTCCTCTGAGGCCAGAGAGCTCCAAGGCAGGGACTGTCTCGTACATGGCTTCATGTCACTAGGCCTAGAATAGTGCCTGGCACTTAGGAGGTATGTGGGGTGATGTGAAGTACCCCATTCCCCCACCCCACTCTGGAGGTCTCCAGAGCCTACACCTTCTCTCCAACATCCTCAGGAACCTACCTAGGGGTCCTGGCTTCCATAGACCCTGGTTGTAAGAATTCTCAGCTGCCCAGGTGGCCTAGTAAGGCCCTCCCCAAGCTCTATCTCCTGACAACTGGAGGCCATTCTCCCTCTAAATGGGCTGAGAGCTGTGCAGGGCACTGGGGCAGGGAGCAAATGACCACTAATTAGTTCTTGCCAACGTCTAATCTCCTTGAGTCAGTTTCCTAAGTCATTTGAGCCAGGGACCTGCTGGCCGTCCTGGGGACATGCTCAGCTGCTCCCATCACCCCATCTCTGCAAAAGCCTCATATGCAGTGTTCTGTGGTGATAAAGTCTGTGCCCCCAAAGGCTATGAGGGTCCCACAGAAGCTGCAGGTGATGGAGGGAGGGCAGCCCTGGCCCAGCTGTAGCCACCTCTCAAACAGAGCCTATGGGACCCACTGGCCTCGAGCACACTGCTGTCCTGATGTTTCAGAGGGAACAAGCCCCCCAAAGGGACTACCCTGAAGCCACACACTACCACCCCCCTAGATGCCTAGGACCCCACTGCCATTTTCACCTCTCCCACCTGTGACATGGACCAAAATCAGAACCATGCCCTGGGGCCCGGTGATGCCCTGATGCCAAATTACTAAACTTGGACCCACCTGCCGGTGTCTATGAAGATGGGGAGGTCTAGGTGAACCCATTCACCTGCTGCCCCAGTCTGGGACAAGCTCCGACGCCCTTACCAGAGCTGATGGGACAGCAGCTCTGGGGCCTACCCAGGACTAATACCACAGGCTGGGGCCCCCCAGATAGGGAGGCAGGCTGACGCAGCACGTGCCCTCACAGGCCCAGAGGGCATCACATGGCCAGCACACCCTGGCACCTGCAGGCCCAGAGATAGAGGCCCCTCTCTTTTGTAAACAGCCCCATTTAATTCATCTTTCGGTGATGCCGGCATCAGAAATCCCAGTTCCAGGCCACAGGACCCAAGAAGGTGTGACAGGACAGGTGTGATTGGGGGGAGAGGTGGTCACTGAGAAGCCTACCAGAACCAGGGTAACCCCCAAGCGCCAACCTCAGAGGCCCCAGACCCCTGCTGGCCACACAAGGTGAATGGGGCTCCAGGTCCAGGGCAGGTATGGCCCTAGGGGACCTGGCTCGTCCCTAGAAACTCTCACACCAGAGAAACTCCAGGACACCTGCCTGGGGTCGTTCTATGGTAGGACTCAGAAGATGGTGACAGGGTTCCCCGAGGTCCTCTGGTCCCCTCCTAGCGATGGTGATGGAAGAGCTAGGCCGAGTGCCTTTTGGTGCCCTGTGTGGGGAGGCCCCGACTGGTGCCCAGGCAGTCTCTTACCCAACAGCCTGACCACCATCTCTTGTCCAGTGGTTGGCCCCTCCCTTCTGCCAGGTTTTAGTCACTGGGTTCCTGAGTGGGACAAATCTTGCATCATCTGCCCTCAGAGCCTCTGAAACTCCTCTCTCAGAGTCTGAGCCCCACACTGGGCTCACCTGCACCGCCAGGCTGGCCTGGGCCCTTGGCATGGTTCTCAGCTTATCAAGGCGGGTGCTGAACCTGTCAGAACCAGCACTGAGCCAGACCAAGTGCCCTGGAGACAGACCCCCAAACCCACAGGGCCCTGTCTCACCCCACCCATGAGCACCCCTGGGCTCTCACCTGCCCTCTGCCCTTGTGACCCTCCCTAGACCAGCTCCTTCACCTCTCAGGGCTTCAGTCTCTTTTGAGATGGGGACAATGATGCTACTTCCTTGGATTTACACCCAAGATTAGAGACGCATGCTCCTTGCCTGGGCATGGAGGGGCTTGGCGAACGGCAGTGCCCACGAGCTGTTCTCAGGTGCCCAAGTCTATGTGGGCAATCACTCCATACTCTAGTGTCTGAGAAGTTCCTTCCCTCCCTCTTCACACAACAGGCTGACTCTAGCCTGGGCCTGTGGCAGGAGGGGTCTGGGAAGAGGCTGAAATGGCACAATAGCAAAGGTGGCCACCGGACCCGAATGGATGCTGCCAGGGGCAGGCTGTGGGGCTAGGAAGCTCTGAGTGCCGGGAACAAACTCTAAGGTTGGCCAAGCTACAGGGTCAAGGCCCTCGGGGGTACAGCCTCGCTGAGGACTCAGTCCTGTCCTCACCTTGTCCCTCCCACTGATCACATGGATGAGAAATGTCTTCCTTGCATGCACAGGAAACACCTCCAAGTTGCACAGAGCACCACCTCAATTTATGTGGCTAACACCACGGACAGGACCAAGACTTGGTCCTGGGTGATGGTGTCTGATGCCCGAGACTCCCCAGGAGCCCCAGACTGGTTGGGAGAGGTCAGAGAAGCACTGGCAAGGTTGCCGGCCACCTCCTTCTCCAGCCTCCTGTGTCAGATGCATAAACCAGGAGCTGCAGCCCTGGCTCAGCCACTTCACTTTGGCAACAATGGCCCCAGTAGGGACTTTGGGGGCTGAGAGCTATCGCAGTGGCTGCTGTGGTCAGGGCACATAGGAGCTCAAACCCCCAAAGATGTGGCACACGGTGGCTGAGTTGGCATCCCCTGGAGGGGCGTATGCCCTAGAGCCAAACCCAGGCTACACAGAACCTTCCAGGCTGTGCTGCCTTCCAGAAGCTGCACCTCTAAGCCCCAGTTTTGTGTCTGAAAAGGAATCATTCACAGCTACTCTGTGAGACCGACCTCAGAGAAGTGAAAATGAACAGGTGAGATTCGCATCCTGTATACACGTAGGGCCTCTCACAGGGCAGTTGCCTAAACTCTGCTAATTACCAAAGTAGTTCTGGAAAAGCAAGCCACACAGCCAGACCTGCGGCCATTCGAACTCCTACCTGCAAACTTGGCTGGCAAAGTGACAGCTGCTAGTTGTGGCATGAGAAAACCAAGTTGTTTTCTTTACGATGTCATTTCCAGCAGTCAGACTTGGGACATTCTCCCAAGCATCTGAGACCTAACAAGCCTGGATTCTGCCCAGTAGCAGCCTCGTGGGACATGGGGAAAGCCAGCCATGGAGGGCCCTCTGTGGACACCCTACCTTCCCCTCAAATTGGCCCAGCTCCTTTTATATGGCCAAAGTGCATCCTGACAGACAGGTGCTGCCCCCCACCCCCAGCCTCCTGCATGTTTTGTAAATGTCCCTGTCGGGAGAGGACTTGCAGTGATCTTTTGGGTGAGCTGGTATCACTCTGGCCAGGTCATTCATTTGGTAACTTAAAAGCTCCCTTAAAAGCTTTTTTTTCCACTCAAAAGGAACGGGTGCTCAGTAACACAATCTTGTGAAATTGAGAAAAACAGAAAAGCAGCAGCACACAGAGTCCTCCGCCATGTGCCTCTCACAGCACCGTGTTTCTGGGGGGTTCGTGTGCACACGGACCTGAGCTGTCTCCACCTTCCCGCAACGCTTCCCACGCACCCAGTCCAGCTCACGTAATCCCAGCTGCTTAACCCCGACATCCAATCCTGGAGAGTGGAGGGCGCTTCTAGTTTTGGGGCCTGAGGTAGCAACTCCACACCTGGCCCCCCAGAACATTCTAGAGCAGAGGTGGGGGGCAAAGAAATCATGGGGCAGATGAGAAAGCTCACAGAGGTGTGACCCAGGCCCCCGCCCGCTGGTCAGCAGCAAGCTCCCCGAGGTGCATCTGTTTAAAGGCCTTCACTAATCAGCCTCAGACCCATTAGACTAAGATGCCAGGCCCTTGGAAGGCTGCAGGGCACCAACAACATGTTCATCACAGACCTGCAAAGGTGAAAAATGGGAAGATGAGAGTCTAGGTGGCTGTAATGGGTCCCTTCAGAGGGGACCAGCTGGCCAAGGACTGAGTTGACAGTGATAATTACCACAAAGCAGACCCCTACTGACCCTGTTCTGTCTCCCACCTTTTGGGGCTCCTGTCCTTCTCCTACCTGAAGTCATCTCTCTTTTGTGACACTCTTGAGGCCCCCACCAACCAGCCCTGTCGGCCTCCATAGCCCCATCTTCTACCTCTGCAGACTTAGGCCTAGCATCACCCCCTCCTGGAAGCCCTCCCTGCTTTCCACCTGCCTACTGCTCTACACGCTTGCAGCTCCAAGCTGGGATGGTCCCTTCTGCATGTGTCTGCCACTGGAGTGCAGGCGAGGGCCCAGCAGTCTGTGAGGGCTTCCTGGAGGAGGACCTCCTGGGCTGCGGTGCAGAGGCAGGACCATGTGGGAAATATGTAAACTGGACACACCTGGCCTAAATCAACAGACTGGGCTGAGAGGTCCCCACTTTTCACACCCAGTTATCTGAGAAGGCCCTTGACCTGCCCTGGCCACCCCTAGCGGTTTATATTCCCGAGTGAGGCCCCTGGGGAAGTAGCCAGGGTTGCCGTGCAGCTCGACACATGCAGCTGTCAATCCCCCACAATTTCAGGGTGTTCCTCCCTCCAGGGGCTGGGCCAGCCTGTCCATGAGGCACTGTGATGCCATTCGGGACGGGGTGTGGTTTCACAAGCCCCCTGGCTCAGTCCTGAGGGGAAGGCCATGCAATGAAGGGGCAGCTGTAAACGCACCGGGTCAGTCCTCGGACCCGGTGGCTTGTGCAGTGGCACTGAGCACCGCTGAGGCAGCACAGTGTCTCCTCCTGGTTCTTTCACTTAGGAAATGTTCCCCCAGAGCCTGGCTCTAGCCAGGCGGGCACTGGGCCCCATGGCCCAGAGGTTAATTGTGACACATCCTGCCCAAGGTGCTCAGTCCCCCAGGGCAGACACATGAAGAAGGGACCATCCCAGCTTGGAGTTGCAAGCATGTAGGGCGGTAGGCAGGTGGAAAGCAAGGAGGGCTTCCAGGAAGGGGTGATGCTAGGCCTAAGTCTGCAGAGGTAGAAGATGGGGCTATGGAGGCCGACAGGGCTGGTTGGTGGGGGCCTCAAGAGTGTCACAAAGGAGAGATGACTCCAGGTAGGAGAAGGACAGGAGCCCTGAGAAGGGGAGACAGAGTATGGTCAGTAGAGGCCTGCTTTGTGATAACTGCCACCACCACTCTGCCCACATCCCTGGTTCTAATGGGCTACCTCCCTGCCTGTCTGCCTGAGGCCCCTGGACATAGCTGTTGGCAGAGAGGAAGGCCTGGCTAAGGGCAGAAGCCAGCCTGGCTCAGGCTCTGCCACTTAAGAGGGCCTCCGGCTCCCTTGTCTATAAGATGGGTCTGGTGACCCATAGGGGTTCTATGAGGTTGCCCCAGGCAACAAATGTCAGTGCCCGGCACACAGATGAGCTGTGGACCCCTACTCAGGGGCTGTACCCAGGAGACCAAGTGGAGCTCGGGAGCTGGGCAGTGCCCACTGGCCGCCCACCCTCCTCAGTAGTGGGTCTCCAGGGGTGGAGCAGACGGCGGGGGCGGCCTGCTGGGCCCTAAATCACCACGCGGCTTAATAATTATGTGGGCACTTAAGCTCCTCTATCTTCTCTTCCCCCTCTCCCTGGGGAAATTTCCTTCATTTCCTACATCATCCCAGGCTCCCCGTATGTCTAAATCAAGCCTGGCCAGGGTTGCAGCCGGCTGTCTACGCTCACTCTGCAGCCCACTTTTATTGGGAGGGTGGAAAGAGGGCACGGAGGCAGCGGCTGGCGGGATGTGGCCATTCAAACCAAAGCCTCATTATTGCCCAGGATGGAAAACTGAAAATGCCACCACGCCTGCCCTTTGAGCTACAGTGGCAAAGTCCCTGGGGTCTCTCTGTCCCTCTCAGATAGGGGGCAGGAGGCAGCTACATGGGGGATGGGCCCAGACACCCTCCCAGCAAGGAGAGGAAGAGGAAATACCACCTCCTGGGCTACCTGAAGCACCAGAGCAGGGCATTGGTCACTCTGGAGGCTCCCAGCAGCAATCCCAGGCAATCCTAACAATGGTGAACCTGTCCCCACCTTTCCACCACGGCCCTGTGGCCCTCTGAGATATGTGACTGGCTCTGCTCATGATAAGGACTCTGGGGTGGGTGCCTCTTGCCATTTTCCCAGCCTGATCCCCCCCCTCCATCTCCCAGATGGGGATGCTGAGGCCAGGAGCAGAGCAACCTGCCTGCCTCTGGGAAAATCACTCCCTGCTGCCGAGGGGGCCTGCAACTCTCAAAGTTCTGTTTCTTATCTGTAGGTTGCAAAGTGTCCCCACGACAGCACTGGCTCAGGAGAGGCTATTTCTGTGACATCCACCACAGGCAGCAGGAGCTGAGAGTTTCTTCGGGGAAGAACCACACCAGCCATTTGGCAGGTCAGGCCAAAAGTCCCCCAGTGCCAGCACTGTTACCCATCTCTCCACTGGGATGTGGTTATGGCTGGGGCCACCATGGCAAGGTAGGGGTGCTATTGGGGCTGGGGCCGCATGCTGCAGATAGTACAGTGCATGCCACCACGGCAAGGTCGGGGTGCTATCAGGGCTGGGGCTGCGTGCTGAGGATAGCACAGTGCACACCACCATGGCAAGGTTGGGTGCTATCAGGGCTGGGGCTGTATGCTGAGGACAGCACAGTGCAAGCCACTATGGCAAGGTCAGGGTGCTATCAGGGCTGGGGCTGCACGCTGAGGACAGCACAGTGCACACCACCACGGTAAGGTCGAGGTGCTATCAGGCTGGGGCCGCATGCTGCAGACAGCACAGTGCACGCCACCACGGCAAGGTCAGGTGCCATCAGGGCTGGGGCCGCACGCTGCAGACAGCACAGTGCACGCCACCATGGCAAGGTCGGGTGCCATCAGGGCTGGGGCCGCATGCTGAGGACAGCACAGTGCATGCCACCATGGCAAGGTCGGGTGCCATCAGGGCTGGGGCCGCACGCTGAGGACAGCACAGTGCACGCCACCATGGCAAGGTTGGGTGCCATCAGGGCTGGGGCCGCATGCTGAGGACAGCACAGTGCATGCCACCACTGCAAGGTCAGGGTGCTATCAGGCTGGGGCCACACTCTGTCGACAGCACAGTGCACGCCACCACGGCAAGGTCAGGGTGCTATGGGGCTGGGGCCACACACTGTGGACAGTACAGTGCATACCACCATGGCATAAGGTCGAGTGCTATTGGGCCTGGGGCTGCATGCTGAGGACAGTACAGTGCACGCCACCATGGCAAGGTTGGGTGTTATCAGGGCTGGGGCCGCATGCTGCAGCCAGTACAGTGCATGCCACCACGGCAAGGTCAGGGTGCTATCAGGCTGGGGCCACACACTGTGGACAGCACAGTGCACGCCACCACGGCAAGGTTGGGGTGCTATTGGGGCTGGGGCCACACGCTGTGGACAGCACAGTGCATGCCACCACGGTAAGGTCAGGGTGCTATGGGGCTGGGGCCACACGCTGTAGACAGTACAGTGCACACCACCGTGGCAAGGTCGGGATGCTACTGGGGCCAGGGCTGCATGCTGCGGACAGCACAGTGCACGCCACCACAGCAGGGCAGCAAGCCTCTCCCACTCAGCCATGCAGCACGTTGCTTTCCCAAGCCTCCCTGGGCTCCCTGGGGAGGAGCTGGTTGGGTTTTTTTTAAAGCTGGATCTCATTTTCTGCCCATAGTTCTGACCTCTGGAAAACTCTCGGGTAGTTTTCCAGAGCCCTCTGGATTCTGTTGTGGGCATGGTTCCTGCATCTACTCACAGTGTTCACAACCAGGTCACCGGGTGTCAGGCAGATGCCAAGGCAGGCCACAGGCACAGCTGCCCAGGCCTCTGATTGCCCAGAGAGGCCACCCCTGCCGTGCCATGAGTCCATAGGCTCCATGTCCAGCCCCTGGGCCTGGACCCTCAGCAGCAGTCTCCCATCAAATTCCATGACTCCTTCCTTTAAATTAAAAAACAAAAAAACAAAAAAAACAACTCTTTTTGACAACAGACAAAAATCCCAGTCCTGAGAATACTGAAGAGCCTGTGTCACTGAGGCTTCATTTGCTCCTTCTTGGAACTGCAAGGAACTTAAGAAACAATTCAATCCTCTCATTTCACAGATGGGTAAACTGAGGCCCAGAGAGCAGGGCCTTATTCAAGGTCCCAAAGTGACTCCATGGCTTGACCTGGATGGGAGCCCAGGACCCCTGACTCAGATCCAGCAGGACCTTAGCAGCTGCTGGCCTTTGGTGAGAAGGGCCAGGGAGTCAGCCACAGGGCTGGGTAGGACTCTGGGCACAGGATACAACCAATCAGAAACTCTGCCAGGGGTGCCAGCCAGGACAGGCGGGGCCCAGACTACTGGGTTCCCTGGCACAGACCAGCTGGTGCTCTGCAAATTCGGGGAAAAAAACCCTGGGGGAAGTCTTGAACCTCAAGGGCAGGGCTCAAGGAAAGCAGGCGGGCTCTAATGGAAACCAGTCAGAGGGCCAAGTGCAGTAGGAGCCCCCCCACTGTGGTTTCCATGGGGACAGAGCCCAGGAGGTGGAGCTCTGGCGTGGCTGCCAAAGCAGATGTGGCCTGCACAGGGCCGGCGTGGGGCGGTGCCTGGCAGTGGGGCCCTGGGACGTGGCAGGCCTGGGGGCTGGACACGGGGCCCTGCAGCTGCAGCCCTGGTGGTCAACTGTGGGAAAGTGCCTGGGGCTGCAGGTCCACCTCCTCCAGGCAGCTTCCCAGCTCCCAGCTAAGTTCTCACTCCCTTTTGGTGCCAGCCTTGAGGGTGCCCATGCATGCTGCTGACCCAAATCCACCTCTTAGTGAGGCACTATGCTGGGCCAGGTCTGTGCAGTGCAGGGCACAGAGTTTGGTCACAGCTCTAGCTGGTGCTCCACGAGGTCTCCCTGACCCAGTCACTTGGTGGTGTGTGGCCTCTCCCCAGGGCCAACCTCCAGAACCTTTTTGAGAGGCGGTGCCCTGCAGAATGAAGTGAGATCAGAGCCACTCTGAAACATGAAGAGACCCCGGGGCTCAGGGAGCCTTGAGACGGGTGGGCAGGGTCTTGCTGAAAGCTCTCTTGCCCCCTGCCCTCACATGGTCCCATAGGCCCACACAGAGCTGGCCTTCTGAGACTGTCCTGACCTGGCACTCGGCAACTGGACAAATTACTCCAAGCAGTTTCCCACCTCTGGGTAGGAAAGAACCACTTCAGAGCTCCCTCCTTCCTGCCACCTGCTGCCCCATGGCATGTGGCTCCACACTCACTGCCCTGGGTGCCAGCAAGGCGCTCTTCAGCCTCAAATGGCAGGCTCTGGACACTGGGGTAATGGCCACCCGGCCAGGGAGAGACTCTCAGACTCTCAGACCCCCAGACCCAGAGGAACACACACACACACACACACCCCGCAGGCTGAAGGAGAAAACCTGCCCAGTGCTGGGTGACATGGGAGAACCGGCCAACGTCAGGATCAGAGAGAGACTGGAAATCAACAGGGACCCCATGTTGGGCTGCTCAGGTTCAGCCAAGGGAATACCTGGGTTAGGCTGCAGTTCTGCTGCCCACTAGCTGTGTGGCTCTGGGCAAGTTCTCCAGCCTCTCTGAACCTTGGTTTCGTCAGACAGAAAACCACACTCACGGAGCCTCTGCCTGCGCAGGGACCATGTCTGTCCCACCAACTCTGTGTTCCAACCCTTAACAGTACGCATATGTCACAGCCCTGAGTGAATGTTTAAATGAAATTAAACTGGGCATACTAAATTGAAAAATGTATGTTTAAGAAAAAGGGATGCAAAGTACCTGACTCAACACAGGTCAATACCGTCCAGCCTTGAGGAGCTGAGTCCAACAGTCAACACTGGCTGGCTCCCTTGGGGGAACTGAATGTGGCCCCAACTGTCTACAAGACCAAGGCAGGAAATTTCCACCACCCTGGGGTCCTCACTGGTCCTACCCTGCAGGCCTCCCTCACCCAGGCAGATGGACACTGACTGTAGCGGCCACCTCTCCCACATGGCCCATGGCTGAGGCTGGGTACCCTGGGGACCTGCTACACCGCTTGACCCCAGGATTGACCCCTTGCAGCCAGCCCTGGCACTGGCACCTCAAGGTGAGCCCAGGGCTGGGTCATCCGAGTGCGACAGCTTCTTTGAGGCGAGCTTACCCCTGGTGCCGGAGCACCCAGGATTAAGGCCTAAGACCCTTGTTCATGGGCCGTCCACAAGACGCTGAGAGTCTCCACTAAGGGCAGAGGTGTCAGGAAACTTACTATTCACGTGTTGACAACAAAAAGGCTGGAGCTGAGGGCACTGTTTCTGTGCTGCTGAGCCCCCCAACGCGGCCCCGGCCGACTCTGAAGGGCATCCACTGCATCAGGCAGGTGGGGTGGGAACTACTCATTAGACCTCAAGCACCAGGCCCAGGTGGGAGTCCTCAGGCCTTGGCCGATCGAGTGGAAAGACACTGCACAACCATGGCTGGCAGGGTGGGAAGGCAGAATCCCAAAATGCCTCCCCCCATCTCTGGGCTGGAAGCGCGGGCACACCCATTGTAGGAATCCTGGCGCAGGGCTGGGCTCCCAGGAAATTGGGACAGAGGTTCCCTCCAAACTCTAGAGCAGCCCAGCTGCCTCCCAGACAACCTCCCCAACACTGGCTGGTCTCTCCTGGGGGTTGCGATGGACAGTAGGCCTGGCGAGAAACCTGTGTCCTGCCTGGCTTGGTGCTGAGAAGCCCAATGCTGGGACTGGACCCTGTCCCAGGAACCACTCACAACTCTACCCACTCACCAGCGCTGCCCAGGCATCCAGCTGAATGCTGGGTCCATCATCATGTTAAATCCCCCAGAAGCCCATGGGGGGAAACTGAGGCTCAGATGGGCAGGGAGCTCACTCCTCCTACCAGGCCACAGTGAGGGAAGAAACCCCTCAACCAGGCCTTCCCAGGCAAGGACCTCATCTGATACTTCCAACCCCTTCCTGAGGCTGACGCCGTGACCCCTGTTTTGAAGACACAGGCCTTGTAGCGGGAACCGTTTTTATCGAGGTCTTTTTGGTCTGAAGGTATGCCAGGTGTTCACAGCTCCTCACCACTACCACCCCCAGTGCCACCATGTCCCCGATTAGGAAGTGGGGCCTGCGTTCCTCCCCCACACCCTGGCATGCAGGTGCCATGTGCACTGTGGGAGGACACAGGCCTGCTCGGGAAGGCCCAGTCCTGCTGGTCAATTCTTGCAGAGGGGCTGCTAGCATGTTGAGTGGCTGGCAGCAGGGCTTCTAATGGCTCCCCTCAGGCCCTCAGCCCGCCTTCCCAGATCCTGTTCTGGGCCTGCCCGCGCCGCCATTTCCTCTCCTGGGCCCGGAGGCTCACTTCCACTCCTCCCAGTCTGCAAATGGCCGGCGCCCAGAACTGCGTGTCCGCATGAGGAGACAGCGGCGTGTCTGGCCGGGGCCCAGAGTGCAGGCCCGCCCAGCCCAGGGGCCTCCCCTGGGCCTGCTGAGTCTTGTACCTGGATGGGCTGTCCACCCACTGCCTACTCCAGCTGGCTTTGGGCTAGGGAGAATGACCTCCTTGGGGACCACCCAGGAAACCACTGACTGACCTGGGCATCGGTCAGTAAGGAAACAGGGGACACCTGAGATGTTGTGCCTGTTCCATGCTCACACCTCTGTGCACAAGCACCAGGCACGGCATGCCGTCCACATCCGCGTTGCCACCATCTCTGAGAACCCACCGGGCCTTTCTGAGGCTGGCACGCTGGTGAGATGGGACAATGACAACCCCCTTCCAGGCCATGCTCGGGGACTCAGACAAGAAGGAAGTAATAGTACTGTGGGATGCTCGCCAAGAACCAAGCTTTCCGTGTGGTCTGTGTTTACTGTCCCCATTCCCAGATAAGGAAACTGAGGCCAGGTCCAGAGAGCGACACAGCCTGGAAACAAAGACAACTCAATCTTAATCCAGGCTTTGGGGTGCAGAGAATCATCACTACTGTCACTATCACCAGTGCCGCAGATATACACCCACCACTGCTCCGAGACCCGAGGCATGCCGGCTGGGGCCTATTACTATGCCTCATCTTACGGGGTCCCCAGAGCAGCAATGCACTGCTCCTGACACCAATGCAGAAGTCAACAGGCTAACAGAGCAGAACTAGTCTCAAACTCCTAAGGTCTGCCTACCCCCTACACTGGCTGGCATTGGGCTGGGGAGAATGACCCTCTTGGGGACCATTCCAGAAAACCACTACCTGACCTAGCATCGGCCAAGGAGGAAACAGAGGACACCCGTGATGTGTGTGTGTTACATGCTCATACCTCTGTGTATAAATACTATCAAGGGATCTGCCTACCTCAGCCTCCCAGAGTGCGAGGCTTACAGGCGTGAGCCGCCACATGGGCCCAGCCCTAAAACAACAGAACTGGAAAGGACAGAGTGGTTAAAAAAATCAGACAGCAGAGATGGCTCCGGCAAATTCCATCAACTTTTCACTTTTCCTATTATTCACTAACGCCTCTCCCAACAGGTACATTCCTTAAAATAAACAAGCCACAACGAAGCACTTCTATTAACAAATGGAGCTTGCAGGGTGTAATGCTGGGAAGTGCCCTCCTCCTCACGGCCACCAAGGCACAACTGCGGGGCCTGACTCTGGAATTCAGAATCAGAGAGGCGAACACTTAGATAGAAGGGACAAGAAAGAAGCCTCAGCGGATTGCATCATAATATGAGCAAATTTGCAAAATAAACAGTTATCATCATTTGCAAATTATTGTGGCTGTAAAAACTGCTCTGCCCTCAAGTATGTTGATACGGACCAATAAATTCTGCACTTTGTTATCTTGGTGAGATAATTTTTTTTTAAGTTTATAGCTACTCTATGTAGTTTACCTGCTAATTTTTTTTTAAAGTTTGAATTTAAACGTACCTTTAGACCATCTTAAATATTTACCATCTGATTTTTCATAAAGGTCTCCAAATAATTATGTGTAAGTCAACACAGAACTAGAGATTTAACATCTTTTCCACAGAGATCAAGATATTGAAATCAAAACTCCCACACCTTACAAGTTTAAATTTAAAACTAGTGTTACTCTGTATATGCTGCAAAACAAGATAAAAATTGGTGATTAATTAAAACATGTTAAGATTCTTTCACATAGGGCATTTGGAATCTTAAAAAATGAGATCGAAAATTAAATTAAAGTTTAATGAAGGTGGTGGTGGTTCCTCTACGGAATTTTTCAAGGGATTAGAAGATCACTGAATAAGTCTGTTTCTATACACAAATTCCACTTGTTTATTTTGACCTCAGTTCTTCGAAATTGTCGACTCCACAATTGAAATATGCTGTGTGTTCCAACAAGTACCCAGCCGCCGTAATGACAGACCAGCCCATCTGTGCTGTGAGAATGTATAATTTCAGTCTATAGTGGAATTTATATAGAAACGATGATGTGAAAAGTGCTTTGCGTGGTACTTTAAAAAAAAAAAAAAAGAAAGAAAGAAAGAAAAAGAAATAGTGCTGAGAAACACTAGGTGCCATGGAGAATGCTAAGATTTTTGCCTGATTTTTTTTTTTTAAAAGAAAAAAGAATCTATGGCATTTTACTGATTTTGAGGGTGGTAAGTCTTACCCACGTTAAAAAACTAAGATGATAGTTGGTCACATACAACTGTCTCAGGTAAGGTATACACAGGAAAATGTGTGAACCACATATATTTAAAATGTTAGACAAATTTAGTTGCAATGGAAATGCTAATTTAGAATGAAAATGCTCATCGATGTAAATTAATTGATTTTTCTGCTACTTGCCCCTACTTCGTCCAAAAAGAAGATGAATTAATGATAGGAAAATTTTACTATCTATCATTCCAGGATTTAGGATCTGTTCACCTACATTAATTATACTAAAATATATACATATATACAAAGGATGATTCGGCAGCTATTAAAAGTATAAATTCTTTAAAAATGGTTAATACCCCTCTTTCCTCCCTGTGCATCTCTCTATCCTCTTAAGTCTTTTGCCTTTAAAATTTATTATACTCTGGTTTTTTTCTATTACTGTTATTTTGCCACCAGTGTTTTATTTGATTCTTGCTAAATATTTGGGTGGAATGAATCCTCCAGCTTGCAGCAGCAGAATGTGGCTGTCATAATCATGAAAATGTTTTAATTATCTCTGCTGTATATGCCTGTTCCTGCAGCCCCAAATCCTCCAGTATCGACTGCTGGCTCCTCCAAGAACAAAAGCAGCCGCCGGTACTCCTCGTGGGAGCCGAGCTCTGTTTTTACATTTGGTGGTGACTGTTCTGGACGGCCACTCAGCCCGAGGCCCGCACACCCCGTGCCCACAGGCCTCTGAACTAGGAGAGCAAAGATGCATTTACACGGGAATTTTCCTCCTAGTGCAAAGTAGAACTTTCTGTGTTCGATTTTCCATTTTCCATAAATCAACACCCTGGCTGCCCTCAAATGTGGGGAGTCAGGCCTCTCCCGAGGATGCTTTTGTCGGCCTGCAGGAGTGTGGAAGTGGGTACGGAACTGCACTCTACAAAGCCTCCCTCTCAACAAAAAGGTTCAGCAATTCTGAAGGACCAGGAACCAACAGGGAAACTCAGGTAGTCACTCACAGGCAGCTGTGGGGTGGCAGGGGGCACAAAGATCTTTGAGGGACTCCCAGCTCCGCCAGCCACTTTCAGGCCCCGGATGGCCCAGGTGTGTCAGCCAACAACTCTGCCAGTGAGAATTAGGATGAGATGAGGGCACAGGCAGCAGGACCCAGGACTGTGCCGTCTTCCCTGAAGGTTTGTCTAGAGGACAGTGCCCACAGGTGCCCACGTGTACTCCACACGGAGCTGTGGGCAGAGCAGTTAGAAGGCAGGCACAGTGGTGCTGTTAGGGGGCACCCCCCACCCCCCTGCTCCCGGCCGGGCTTAAATAAGTGCTCAAAAAACAAAGCTCAAAACAGCCTTAAAGATTTCCCCCACGCTGACCTGAGAGCCAAAAGGAGCTTGCTTTCTCCCCCACCCACCCTATAATATAAAATAAAATGAAAAGGGAAAAAGAACTAGATCCCTAAACTGTGGACATGGTAGCATTAAAGATGCCGGACAAAATAAAAGGGCCTCTGTTCCGAGATGCAGAGTCCTCCCTCCCGTGCGCCCGCCTGGCCCTGCCTGCCCATGAGTTTGCAGGGAGGAGCCATGGATGGTTCTGGTGGTTTTCCCTTTGCCACTCCTGGTGCCGCCAAGAATTAAAATAACAATAATAATAATAATGAGACCCCCACAACAAACTGACATAACTAGGCAAGAAAGAGTAGGCCATGGCTATTAATACCTCCAGAAACATTTGTTCAAATTATAATTGAACATGCAGCTACTGTGAAATAATAAACATTCATTCTGATTGTGATTTCTAAAGCCTGTAGCTTCGGATCTTAAAAGTAAATGGGCTTGGCTTTTGCATTTTCCCTGCAGTTTTGGCAGAGCTTACTTCACTGAGGATGGGGGGAGGGGGTGTCTGAAATAGAATTTTGAGTTTGGAGAACCAATTAGAGGGAGGAAACGAGACAGGCACGGGGCACAAGATGGCAGCACCCCGCTCGTCTTCAGCAGAGAAGCAAAGAAGGTGACTTACCCCGGGTGCCGGAGGACGGAGGTGCTTTCTCAAAAGCCAGGAAGTGGAAATGATGTCCCTGGCCCGGCCGGTCACACTGGCAGGAGAAGGCAGGCAGGTCCTGCCGGCCAGCAGGCTGCCCTAGTGCCAGTCCCTCCTGTCCCTCCCCGGGCCCCTGGTCTCTGGCTGCCCGTCCATCGGTCCCTCCATCCTGGCCGGGCCTCAGCGACCCTGGCACCAGGGGGCAGGGCTGCCAGGAGCCAAGTGGCGCTAGGGGAAGGCCCTGCTGCCAGCCCAGGAGGACGAAGAAAATGCTACTTTTGTCTCCTGCTCTCATCTGGCACTGGCTGCCCAGGGAGGGGGGGCCAGAGGCGGCCGCTGCGGCTCGGCCCCGCCCACCGGGAATTTTTGAAAGATGCTCATGGGTGCCGGGAGGATGGCAGACGTGGCAGAGGCGGGTGGGCCGGGCCCCCAAACCCACCACCAAAAAAGGAGGGGGCTGGCCGAGCGGGAGAGGGAGGAGGAAGCCAAGCGTCTGGCCACTCAGCGGCTGGCGGGGAGGACACTGGGAGTGGGCGGCCAGGGCCTGGCCAAGGCGCCAGCAGGCCCCATGGACGGGCGGCGAGGCCCGGGCGCCATGTTGCGGGCGCCTGCCTGGCCGGGCTGCTCAGAGTGGCCTGGAGTCCAGGCGGCCTGGCTTGCTCCAGGGATAGAAGCCGCATTGTTCCCACTGTAGCTCTCTGAGGAGCAGGCTGCGCCACCACCCTGGTGGTTTCCCCATGGGTGAGGCCGGTGCCCTCACCCCAGCAGCTGTCTGGGTCGCAGGCCCTCAGAGTGGACCCGGTTCTAAGCTAATGGGGGCTGGTGCTGCCTCGGCCTGGAGTCCAGGCCACAGATCTGAATCTGGGTCTGTGATGGACTGGCCACCTCATAGTTGGGTGAGTCACAAGACCTTGTCCAGCCTCAGTTTCCCCATCTGTATGAAGAATCAGAATAATGGTTCCTACCACTTAGGGCTGGTGGGACGAGAGAACAAAAAATATGCACAGAGCTCCAAGGACCCAGGCACCACTTGATCCCTAGAGGGGCCAAGGGGGCCAGGCAGCTGTGATGTACAAGGAGGAAGGCCACCAAGGGTGGCATCCAGGCACATCACCCTACTATTCCTTGCAAATCCTTCTATTTCACCAAAGCCAGTGCTGCCATTGCCACAGGGAAATATCCCTGTGTGCCCTCTGACCCCAGCCAGCCAGCCTGAGGTTTCAGTGAGGGTGCTCTTATTTGGAGATTCTCCAGACTCCACTGCCCACCCTTCAGGTATCCAGGCTGGGTCTGCCAGGCCAGCCTGTTGGCCCAAGTCCCCTTTCTGCCCTTCAAGTGACCAGGAGCTGCAGCAGATCACCACTGGGGTGTCCTTGTGCAGGCAAGCAATGGGGCTGGGTGGAAGAGTGGGGAGGGTCCCCAAGAAGCTGAGCAGATGTGTGGGGACAGGCAGGGCCAGCTGTGTGCCAGAGGGGATAATGTGGAGTGACCACCACCTGGGCCACTGCCTAAGGAACTTCATGCCCCAGCTGTGGGTCTGACTCTGGTGCAGGGGACATGTTAGGGCCTTTCTGTCCAGGACGACTCAACGTAAAGGCCAGTCTGAGTGGACCGTTACAAACCGCCTTAGCCTCTTGGAACAGAAGCTCTCTCGGCTGCCTGGATTATGTTTTATTTTAATACTGCTTCACGCCTGCTCAGAGACGGTCATGCCGAAAGCCAAAGGGGGGGGCACAGAGTGAGAGAGGAGCCGCCCAGAAGGAGCCTATGGTCCTGGACTCTGGTCTCACGCACTCGGCCACGTGACCAGCTCGCCAGCTGATGCCAGAGACAAAGCAGGTAGGATTCCGATGCCATGCGCCCGACCAGGAACGCCGGGAATTCCGTTCCAGCAACGGCTTGGCAGGGCTGCCAAGAGCTTGGCCCTGGAGGAGATGGTCCCCCCATGCTCCACGGCATGGTGCCTGCCCTGCCAGCCGGCAGCATACGGGAAGCTACTGAAGTCGGGGCCATTTTGGGGCCTACCCTGCCATAGAAGAGGAGGCAGGAAGAGGTGTCCCCCCACCCGGCTTGCCATAGCCAGTAGCGGCCACTGCTGTACCCAGCCGGCTGCCTGTGAGACAATGGCTTCCACCCCACTGCAGCTAAAGCCGGCCTGCGGCCACCGTGGGGCTCAGGACACATCAGCCCAAATCAGGCCCTTCTTGGAGGGAACTATACGCAGTGAGGTGTGCAATCTTCCTCACCAACAAGAGGGCCCCAGAGGTGACACCATATAACCTGACATGCTGGGGACACACGTGTGTCCCTCCAGGCCAGAATCCACATAGGGGTTGGTCTGGACGATGTACAACCCTCACTTGATTCAAGACAGCTTTTCTTACTATTAAAATATACATAAAACTAGAGCCCTGGCATCACCATTTTATTATAATTTAAAATGTAATTATAAAAGGCTGATTTGAATGTAAATATCTCTCTTAAACACATGAAAGGGGATTCTAAATTTAAGAGCCCAAATCAGCAGGTAAATATTTCAGCTAAATGCTCTCCCTGCCATCTGAAATCCCAGAGTTAAGGAACACCCAGTTCCACAGAAAAACCCAGCCCCGGTATTCCAAAGGCAAAGGCATCAGGGATGACATTCTTTTTTTAATCTGGAGAGAAAATTGTATCACTCCTTGAAAAAAATTTGTTTGGCCTTTTTACTTTATACATTTCAGGCACATGGCTAATAACCACACTGCTAGTCCCAGGCCCATTTTGGTGATGCCCCAGCCACCAGCTGCACAGCAAGTCCCAGGCCCCGTTGGCCTGGGCACAGCCACCCGATGCCACCCAAGTGGGAGAGGGTGGCTCCTTCCCATCCAAAATTCAACACTAATACTGTGCTGAATTTTATTTCCACCACCCCCCAACACACACACAAAAGTGAACAGAAACCTAGTTTTAGGGTTTTTCTGCTCCATGTCACAGGATTTCATTATTTTCTGTGATTTCAATTTTATCAGTTTTACCCACGGCCTCAAAGCCTATCTTGGACACCCCCAAAAGAAGGCTCTCCTCATCACAGTGTTTCAGGCAGGTTAATGTAGAAAGAAAAACAGGCCAACCTATGGGGTTCCAGCACTTAAAAAAAATAAAAGATGTGACAGCAGTTTTTAAAGATAAAACCTCATTTTTGAAGCCAAATATTATTTGCCAACAAAATGACGACAAGGCCTTGTGACAGGCAGGGTCCCGCATCCTCCACTCTGATCAGGACCACTCCCTTGTCTGCCCTCCTCCAGGGTCAAGCAGGGAGTCCAAACCAAAATCCCTAAGGTGGCAGGAGTCTTGCAGTGCTCCTCGGGCACCCCACAAACTCTCAGCACAAGCCCCTATACCATCAGCTCCTCCAGTCTCGTGGGAACCCAGGCTATAGCCTTGCCTCCCAGGGCTGTGGGCTGCAGGACCCCTCCCTGCAACACAGGAGCCACCACAGAGCTGCCGGGTAGCCGCTCCTCGCCAGCAGCATGCCAGCGAAGAGGCCAGGCAGGAGGGTGCATGTGTAGGCCTCAGGGTGAAATTCTGTTCATTCTATTAATCCAAAAAATATTCATGGAGCCCTAACTCTGGGCCACGTTTGTTGAGAGTTTAAAATAAATAAAAACCAACAATAACAAGAAACACCCTCTCCAGCCAGGAAGGGTCCTTGAGGGCCCGTGTGTGGCTTCCCCAAGCCAGGCCATCTCTCCCATAACCTATAGGCTACTCCCAAGTTCATGAGAATGGGATTTAGGGAAGAGTAAGCAACCCTGGAAAACCAAAAACTGGCCCAAATTGCTCTCTCGACGGCCTCCCATAACCCTCTAGGGACAGACCCTTTCTTTCCCAGTCTCTGTTTCTTTCACTTCCATTTCAGGACCCAGCTAACAAAGGCCGACCAGGCCTGGCCCAAGGGGGACCCCCATCTTGACCACAATCCAAAACCTAGCTGCCTTTCCAGCCCTGAAAGCATGTCCCTGCAGTCTTTAAAAAAGATCATAGAGGAAAAAAATAAATAAACTTGTGAAAGTTTAAACTCCTCTCAACAAAGAAAGCCAGACATTCCCACTGAAATCTCCCAAGAACCATGAGTGAAATTCTGGGTCGAGAGACTTTCCTTTTTCTTCCATAAATCTCCATGCCCGACTACATGTTCAGGGCCCACGACACCCGGACACTCCAGCTCCACGGACTGTCCCAGCCAAAGGAACACTGGTCAGCCCTGGAAATAAATATATCGTATAAAAGATCTATTGTCTCTGCTTGGAGACAATTGTTGCTTTTTCTCCCTCCTCGGATCTACAACCTCATAAAGCATGACCAATGCCATTTAGGGTTCGTTCTTGTCCCGACAAGATGTTTTGAGAAAGGGCAATCTTGCTGGGTTTTCCTGAATGACCAGCTAGGAGATAAAATTCTCCAAAGCAAGCATTTTGATAAATACTCTTTTAATAGGTCAAAGAACAATGAGCTTGTCAGAGTGGCAAAACCTCCCTGCCGAATTTCTACTTGCATTTCCAGCAAGGATGCTGGTGGCTGGTGTGGCCACTGTGGACCTTGCATCAGGATCTCCTGCCCTTGTCCTTCCCCGCCCCTAAAGGGGGAGAGCACATGTCAGGTCCCTAGGCCAGCACCCAGGTGTGCTTCCCATCCTGCCACTGGGAAGGGTAACCTCCTCCATCAGCACTTCCCAAATTCCCACACAGACCCTCATCTTATCCCATGTGCCCAATATGAAGTTCAGGTGCAGCTGGGCAATCACCTTCACACTGAGTCCCTGTGTCCTGGAATGTGCTGTCCTTTCAAAATCCTACTAGTCTACCTTGTCAACACCATCAAGGTCCACTTCTGCTACCACCTGTGGGGCGGGAAAAGTAAACTTCTTGGTGCCTTTTCTCGGGAAACTAAAACTGGATTCTCTGTTATTTAGAAAATAATATAAAATGATATTAAACTACAATAATAATTACCAAAAAACCCCACCAATTGTCATTTATAACAATGACAACAGCAGTAACCATTTATGGCCTCCTGATGACCACACACCGAGAGCTGTGCTTTATGGAAATGTCTGACTCCTCTGAGGTCGGTATTATTCCTCCTGCTTTGAAGCTCAGGATATAGGCTCAGAAAGGTGATGTAACTTGTGCAGGGTCACACAGTGAGCCAGGGGCAGGGAAAGACTGAAGCCCTGACCGACGCACTAGTTTACGGAGATTTCTGCAGAAGTATGCTTTTTTTTCTCCCCAAATATGCAAATAACTTTCAAAACCCAGCAACAACACACAGGTAAAACAGGGTAGTTTTAAGATGTTTCTTGCCTGGCCTGGAAGGGCCCCTTCCTTTGCTAAACATCAAGTGTCTCAGTCAAAGCAAGAGGTTTGCCTGGGCACAAGGTCTGGGTGGACAAACCCTGCTCACCCTTCCCTGGGCCACAGAGAATGCTTTCAGGTCAGGCCTCATTCACACGGGCCTGGGACAGGCCCCAGTGCCCATCAGGGGACAGGAGCAAGTAAGACGGGTTTAATACAGAGAGTTTGCTCCGACCAGGTGCAAAGCACACATGAAAAGTAACCCTGCTGCAAAGCACCACGCTGATCCTGTTGAGCAAAGCAAATTGCTGGCCAGCACCTGTTCAAGCAGCACTCATGAGACTTAGCTGATGTGGAGGGGCCAGGTCCCACTGTCACACACTGTCCTGAGCTGAGCTCAGCTAGCACCTGGAAACTCCTTAGCTGGGAGGGTCTGGGCATGGCAAGGTCCCAGCATAAGCCGAGGGTCATCCTGAGGTTGGCCCTGGTTTAAAACAAAACAGAAAACTATCCTCCCACCAGCCCACATCACTGTCCATGTGACTCTGGCCCCCTGCTTACCACATTCTTTATATTAAATACAGAAGTAATAAAAAACTGACAAGTTTCATTTTCAAAACCTCTTCTTTTGTGTGTGCCCTCAAAAATGAATTTTGCTGGGATGGGCTCTTCTAACATAGAAAGAAGCCCCTGGCAGGAGCCTGTCTCCACCTGAACAGAACTGGCTGTAAGGAACGTGGACAAAGGCAGGACAGGGCCTCCCAGGGCCAGGCAGGGCCTCCGTCCTCTGGGCTGGCTCCACTGTTGCTACATAATCTCTACCCCGTAGGGTAGGAAGGTTCTGCTACTTCGACAAGCTCATTGTAGCAGCTCATTCTGTGGCAGGAGATGGGACTCTGGAGCTTGGTGAATAGTAGCCCTTGCTAAGTGGCCCGAGACTGCCTCCTCGGAAGCTCAGCCTTTTCCTGCCAGCCTGGATCCCGCCTGCTGAGAAGGAGAGACGGTCCATTTGAATCCTGGGGCATGCCAAAAGGCCTCTGCAGAACACGGCACCATTCCTGCCCACTGGGCACCCCCTTACCAGCATTCTGTGGACTGGTGGAAACATCTCTGGCATTTTGCAGGGGAGACCCCAGTGGAACTTGAGCTTTTCTAACTGTATCCCCACCAATGCCACGCCAGGCAGTGGCTCCCATCTGCAGCAGCACACCTGAAACTGCGCCCCTGAATCTGAGAACACCCCTAAATGTCCACCCCAAGTTTCATGTCCGCTAATGACCTCTGAGAAAGTCATAAGTTAAAACTCGCATCAGAGCAAGGATAAAGCACTGGGGGCGGGGTGGGGGGGCCGTGGGCAGTCTAAGCAAAAAGATGGCCAAGGGTAGTTCTTCAAGTTGTGAAGCGAAGTTTCAGCCTCTGGCCATAGCTGGCCAGACTCTGCTGAAATGATCCCCTCATTCCTTCAGGTTCTTTCCTCAGATGGGGAGACCAGATTGCCCAGGGAGAGGGAGACACGAGGTTAGCCTTGACTATTCAGGCCTCAGTCCATGTTCCCGGAAACACAGCCTCCCATCCCAAGTGCCAGCTCATGACTCTAGGCTGTTATGGAAACAGGCCTCCTCACCCCATCATTTTGTGGCAAAAGCCCCCAGCAAGGTTATCCAAACCACATCAATAAGCTGGGGAAGAGCACAGGGGAATTCGCACCTGTAGAGCAATTAAAAAGTAGGCTTAATCCCGGGCAGCTCTGGTTTCATTTTTACCCAGGATAGGTACACATATGTACAGCACACATTTTCCTAAAATCCCAAACAACTAAAATAAAATGAAGCTATTGCCAACCTGCCTTGACTTCTGAAACCCAACTTTGAAGAAACTGATTTCACTGTTACATTAAGACCTTCTAATTATGGCCAGCAAGCATTCCCTCAGCCCTTTCTCACTCCCCACAAACTCCCCAGGGCCAGTGGCCCAGCCTGCGTGTAAGCCACCTTTAAAGGGGCATTTATTATGAAAAGTTATGAGTTGTTTTCATTTTATGCCACTATAAACAGCTTCCACACGGGCCCCTTCACTCAACCAAATGCCACCAACGCCGGACCAAGGGTTCTCCCCCCTCAAATCAGATCTCCCCAAGTGTCCAGCCAGCAGGAAAAAAAAGTGGTAGCATGTGTTTAGGAAGTAAAAAAAAAATTTCAATTTTCCAAGAAACAGTTGTAGATTCCTAATAACCTTCCCAAACAGATCTAACCGAAAAACAGATGTTTTCTCTTTTCTTTTCATTGTGTTTAAGATCCCTGCTAACGCTTATTACATGTGTTCAACACAATTCTCTCTGGCAAATAAACCGCACACCTGAGAGTGAAGCCGCATTTCACAGATCCTAAGATCCAGATAAATGAAGACCGTGGAGTTCTTGCGAGCTGCTGCTTTAAGTTCAAAACCAACGTGTGTTCCCTAGTCCACGGAAGAAGGCCTGCCCTACAGCGGAGCCCCTCTTAGAAGTCCCTTCATTGATACTGAAACACGAAGTAGTGAAAGTGAGAAATGCACTTACCGTCCTCAAGAGTCTCCTTCTGACCCGGGACGCACAGTTCAACAGCCCAGCCCTTGCTGGAGGACCGCGCCTCACCGCAGCCAGCGCTGCGCTAACAGTGGCCACCGCTGCACAGGCCTGCGGCCATCGGTCTGAGTCCTGGGTTCCAAACACTTCACTCCTTCCTGCGTCGCAGCGGAGGAGAGCAGAGTGGTGCCAGCTCCCGCAACTCTCGGTAAGGTGGTATGGCTGTGGCGGGCGCCGGCGAAGCGCACGGACCAGGCCCCACTTCCTCGGCCCCGCGGCGCGCTGCGAACTGGCCCGCTCCTCTCCTTCGGGCTCCTGCTTCCTTGAATTGAACCACTGGCCTGCGTGGATGAGTGGCCCCCAGGACCCGGTCCGCAACCGGCGCCGTGAGGGACCTTTGTCCCAGACGAAAACGAAAGCGCGCTGGCCCGAGTGCGCCTACGCCCTGCCGCGGAGGGCCGGCCGACACGCCGCGCGACTTTCTCCAAGTTCACTTGCATTCCGGGGCCGCCGGGCGGGCGAGCGGCGCGGGCCTGAACTTGCAGAGCCCGGCCGTCGGGCGGGCGGCAGGCTGCCGGCAGGTTTAGGGACAGCCCGGCGGCGCGGGCTCGGAGCACAATGGGCGCCGCCGGGCGGGCAGGCGCGGGGACAGCGTGGGCCCGGCCGCCGTTCGTCTGGCGCTGCCCGGGCGCCGAATGCGGCGGCGGCTTGGCACAGACGCGCCGCGCGCCCGGTGCATGCTAATGGCCGGCGGCCGCGCCATGAATTATTCAGCAGCGGCGCAGAGAGGGCGAGCGCGGCGCGGAGGGCGACCCGGGCCGCGCGTCCCCCGCCACTGCGAAGCCGCCGCGGCGACTTCCCAAACTTTCCCGGGTCGGCACCGAGGATGCGGCCCCCGCGGCGCCGCCGTCCCCGCCCGAGAGCGCGCCGGCCGCGCTTCCCCCGTTGCCGCCTATTTTATGTCTTTTGTCTCGGAGTTGGCACCTGTCCCAGAGAGCGCGTTTCCCTGCCCACCCCTTCGCCGCCGGATCGGAGCGGGGGAGGGGGTACGGGGGACCCAGGGAGGAAGGGACGGGGTAAGCGAGGCTTCTGCGGGCCCTGCAGCCGGGAGAGACCGCCCGAGGGCGGCGGCCGTGCCCGCGAGCCCGGCACCCCGTTGCACCGAGAGGTCAGGGCTGCAGCCGCACCCGGAATACCAACGAGATCGCCCACGGCCCCCGCCGTGCCCGCTGCGGGTGAGGACCGGGCACCGCCCCTCCCGGGTAACACCCCCCGCCCGCCCCGGGACGGCGCGCGCGGGCGGGGCAGTAGGCATGAGCAGCGGATTCGCCACCCGGGCCCCGCGCCTCGCCCCGCAGCCCCGCGTGCGCGTCCCCGCGGGCACGCCGCCCCGGGCTCTCCCCACCAGCGCGCCCCCGCCCCGCGGCCCCGCCCGCCCTCTCCGGGCAGGGGCACGGTGCCGCGGAGGCCCATCTGTCCTCCACTTCTTGCCCCAGGGCCCAAGCGATAGAAAAGAGAGGGCGGGCGCGAGCCCTTGGCCCGTTCACGTCGCCTTGGCACGGAGGCGGCTGCTGGGGCGCGCTCGGCGGCTGCGCTCCGAGGCGCCGGCTGCCATGATTGCGGGCAGCGGGGCGCGCGCGCACGCTCGGGCCGGGTTGGGGGTCCCCAGGCGGACCGACGGTCCCTGGCCTGCTGGCAGCCTTGCGCGCGAAGCCCAGTGCGCGCTGTGGATAGCGGCCAGGGTCCCTGGGCTCGCCCCCGTGGGAGCCAGACGAGGCCCCAGGACAGCGCTCGGGGCCGACAGTGGCAGCAGGCTTTACTCTAGGAGGAGCGCGCTCATGGGCGACCCCGCGGCGGCTTCCCGGACACCGCTGGCTAGGAGGAGCAAGGGGCGCGGTGCCCAGTGGGTTGGGGGTGGGGTCGGCCGCACGGGATCTGGCGAGTGAGGTGTGGGGGCAGCGCATAGTGCCCAGAGATGTAAGAGGGGCACGCAAGGTGTCTGGCAGAGTTAGAGGGGGCGCTCGCGGTGCCCAGGGAGGCGTGGGATGGGTTGGGGCATGGTGCAGCTGCCCAGCTCCGAGCTCACTCTCTTCCTTCCCCGTGGAAACAACTTCCTGCTTCCCCGATTCAGGGCGCAGGAGCTGCGGGGAGAAGTTCAAGGCCCCGGCTTTGGTCTCTCAGAGCCTGATGGCGACGCTGCTGGCCGTGGGCCACACGGTTCCTTCCCGGGCCCCTCCCAGGGGTCAGGATCGGCTGGGCTCCAGGGTCTGGACACTGGTTAGAATGCCAAGGAGGCCACAGCGTCTTTTCCTGCCTGCTCTGCAGGGGCGCCTGAGTGATTTCCAAACCACAGAGGGGCCAGCCTGGGCCTCCAACTCTTAGGGACGCACGTGGACATAGGGTCACTGTTCTCAGATCCGCTCCCCCTGCCCAAACATGTCCTGGCTCAAAGCCACATGGACCTGACTGTCCCCAGAAGCCTGCGACAGCCTGTTGACGGTCAAGGCCGGAGAGAAACACGGCCTCCTGGGTCCTATCCCAATGTCTCTCTGTGCCTGTCTCTCCCCACCCCCTCATCCCCGCTGCCGGCCTTGGCATTCTAACCAGTGCCCCTTGACGTCACATCTCGCCATTTCTGCCAACCAATTGAAACTTGGCCGTTGTCATAAAAATATATATACTTTTTATGCCATTGGTAAATTCAAAAGTTTCTCGCGTGCTCTGCTTCCCAGGAAACTGCATTTCACGTTGGATCGGACTGTCTGGAAAGGGGGAACCAGCCACTGGGCAAGGCTGGGATGGGCAGCTCTGCCAGGGCCTGGGCAGCCCACTGACCTGCCTTCCAAGGCTTCCTAGACCCCAGTTTAAATTGTGTTAGACACCCCCTGTACACACACCACTGCCACCATCTATGACATGCACAATTTGGGGGGAGGGAAAGGAAAAACCCAGAAAACTTCCCAAATTGCTTGGGGTGGGGGCTGGAAACTTAATACAGCCTCTTCTTTCTAGGGACAACATTTTTTGTTTGTTTGTTTTTGGTTTTTCCTATTAGAAAACTCAGTTTTAGAAAATGGCATCGAAATGTTCCAGTTAATCTTTTCATTAGAATCTTAACCAACTTTCACTTTCCACAGCCATCTGCAACTCACAGTGTCTCACAGTTAGGTGGGTTTCATTCTTTTCCTGAGTGTGGCCCCCCAGTCTCAAAGGCTATGGGCACAAAGCTGGAAGCCGGGAGCTCTCCTCTGGAAAGGACACAGCTCTCTCTACAGCCCAACACTCGGGAGTGCCGTGCCCACCTCCTAACAATGTGGCAGGGAAACAACCTTGTCTAGCACAGTCCTTTATAATTTTCTTCACTATTAAAAATTTCAGTCCAAACTAGGAAGTGTGGGGTAAGAGAACACATTCCCAAAAGATGAGTGTGTGTCGGGCAGTCCCCAAAAGTCCCACAGATGTGCCTGCCAACCCATCCTACTCCGGCCTCACCGAGGAAAAACTGAACCGCTAACTGCCATTATAAATCCCCCTTCCACCCCATCTTGACTGTATGGTTCACCTACTTTAAAAAAACATATTAAAGATATTTTGTGGTTTCGCAAGTTTAGCAACTCCAGAAGAACAAAGATGCTTTAGAGACCAGGCAGAATGTCGAGAGCTAAACATCACCGGGCCCTTTTAATACCAAATTTTGTTTTTCCAAAATAATGAGCAAGCTTGTTAATAACCAAATGGAGATTCTGGACATAAAAATATGGTTACTCTCCTCACATAAAACTGTTCTCAAGTACACACTACAAACTCTACATAGCTTTGAGATACGTTCAAGCAAAAAAAAAGAAAAAAAAAAGACCATATCCAACCACCACACTATAATCTATTTATAATCACCATCCTAAATGCTATAAATATTATAACTAATTTGATATATTTTTTGTGATTAAATGGGTGGATTAAAACACTGAATTAAAAAAAGCCACAAAGAAAAAGAGATTATCTTCTATTATACTGTTACAACTTTGCTCCATTGGCACAAATACGAATTTGACAACTGTATCATTACTGAAAGCAGTGACTACGCCAGGATATTAGCTTTGTAATTTTCACCTGAAATCATTATACAATCATACCGGCTTGCTAACCTTCTTCTTTTTATTAGCTGATTTTTTTTTCTTTCTCTCACTCAGTAATGGGTTAATTTAATGCTTTTTTCCTACCTTCCAATTTTTATTTGGTAAAACAGGAAATCGGGGACGTCAGAACAATATGCAAGAACACATACTCTTTTTTTTTAATTCTCCCTATACTTAATAAAGCTATACAATTAATTTGGTCATAAACTCAAATCAAATTCTGCTTCATTCAGGGACAGTAATAGCACTCAGGTAATTCCACTGGGTATTATTCAAGTTCAGGGGTTTTTTGGGGGGTTTGTTCTTGTCTATTTGCTATCACTTTATGTTATTCAAAGTAAATAATATTTTTTTAAAGTAAGCTAAAATTATCAACAAGGAGACCCAGAAAATTTGCATGCTGATGAGCATTGTGACAAGTAAGTTTCCTGGAAGAAAAACTGGGTTTTTGCCCTTGGGCCACAACTATGCCTGAGGTCAAATGTTTTGAAAATAAATCCGAGGCTATCATGTTTATGATGTCAGTCTCACACAGTTATTTTCTCCTGATTTCTCCCCAGATCTGTCCAGTGGAAATGCAGCCGGCAACTTCTTGCTACTCTGCCTTCTCGGCCAGCCTCTGGCCCGAGGTCCAGCCTCAGGAGGCCGTGGGCTGCTTCTCTTTACTTTCCCTTTCTCCACATGCCGAGGTTTGATAGTTGTAAATTTTCAATATCCAAAGCATTACAAAGACTTAGTAAACAGATGCATTTAGTTTAATTAAAGCAAGTAGGATGAGTGTAAAAGAAAATTATTTTCACTTGGGTTTTGAACATTCAACTTGGACATCCAAGAATAATGTTGTTTTTAAAGCTGGCCCAATAAACTTGAGATTGCAAGTTTGCGGCGGCTTCAGGGTGAGGTGCCACTTCGATCGTCCCAGACAATGTGCCTTTTGAGGAGCTGCTTAGCAGCTTTGGGGACTCAATATAAAGGCAAACCAGGCTTATAATTTTTTTTTTCTTTTGCTTTTGTCTCGAAGTAGTTTGCAAGTTTGAGAGTCCATTTTGATGTGCCTGTTTCATCATAGTTTGTACTACTTACTTTATGACCAGTTCGTTTCTACTCCCAATTATTCGTGCACAAAACCCATTAGCTTTCATATGTTACTTTGTATGTTACCATGGGTACACATGTGTATATATGTATATGTGTGTGTTTATATTGCTTTTCATAGAAATAACACAACAAAAGATAATTCAGACTTGATAGCATCTCAGGCTGGCTAAATAAATGTAAGCAAGCATCCGTAACTTCCAGATATAATGAAGCTAAAATCTGTTGCTTGCTTTCACTCAGGTTTATGTCAAACTTCACATCAGTTTACTAGTAACAATAATGAAACTCTGGCTGTAGGACAAATTATTCAAGGACAAAATAAATGCTGGATATGGCATTGGTGCACCCACCCTCAAGCAAAAACAAACAAACCCAGCACATGCATACTATTTTTCTATCTTATATCCTTTAAAAAAAAAAAAAAAAGTAAACACCATTTAAAAGTGTGCTTGCAGGTGACCGGGGTGAATGTCGTGCCTGTGCTCTGTTATGGTTGATGGGCATCATGCCACATCCAGGCATTCACGTCTGGTTAGAAACCTGCCATGAGCTTATCTTTACGTCCTCTGGAAGTCCACACATTGATATCTGTGTTGTGTTACCTGTGTATATATCTCAAAAAAAGTCTAACAACCCTGAAAGCATTCCTTTTTTTTTTTTAAATTAAATCATAGCTGTGTACATTAATGCAATCATGGGGTACAGTGTGGTGTTTTCATATTCAATTTGAAATACTCTCATCAAACTGGTTAACGTAGCCTTCATGTCATTTTCTTAGTTATTAAGACATTCATACTCTGCTTTTAAACAGATTCACTTGTACCCTTGTAAGATAAACTGTAGCTGAAAGCATTCTTAAGGAGTTAATTATTATTTTTCAATTACAAGAGGAGCATAAAACAACTAGGAGCCTGTGATAAATGTATGTTCAATCTTACATAAACATGAATGTACCATATGTATGTGTGCGTATGAGGATGAGAAGTGCACTCTCACAGATGAGGAATTAAAATTATTGTTTTCCACTACAAAATAGTAACCAAAAAATTCAGAAAAAAATATGAATTAAGGATGATATTATTATATACAGGCACATATCAAATGCTGAAGCTAGATTCTTGCCTTTAAACAAGGAAAGAAAAGAGGCACAGTTACAAACTAAATTTTCTATAAAATAAAAATTGCCTTTCAAAGACAAGTGGGCACTGAATTGATTTTAGTCACTCATTTCTACATTTATAAGATGAAATCATCACAAATTGAGAGATTCACATTTTTCTAAAAATTTATGTGCCACTTAAAGCATTTTATTGTACACATATTCAGGGGGCTAAGTAAATTATAATTCCTCTAAATAAACAAAAACTAAAAAAAAATAACAGGAGGAAAAACCTGCCTTGGAACTCTGTTCCTTGCTAAGTTGCAAGCAACTATAGTAACTTCTTATTAAAATCAAGACTTCACAGGTTACTTCTTTAAAATAATTGCGACCAAACTTAATCTGGCTGCAAAAAGAATTTATTCATGCTGATTGTGGAATTAGGGTGGGAAGGGCTGTTGTCAATTACAAGTGGTTTGAAATTTGGCCACACTGATCTTATTTATTGAAATAGTTCCACTTTATTTTTTTAATCAAATATTATTTCACACAACACAAATTTGAGTAATTTACTTCGTATATAAAGATAGTTTCATTTTCCTGACTATGGGAGTACCCCTAGGGTACTAAAAGCTATCCTAGCTTTTAGATCTAGTTAACTTCAAGGTTAAGGTCGGATTTTTCATACATGCCATTTCTACAAAACGTAAAGAAATATTTGAATTAAATCTATCACTATAAGACAATATTTAATTGCCACAAAAGAAAAATACTAAAAAAGAAAACCAATGGATGCTTTTGCTATTTCATAGAGCAATCTTTGGTGTAATTCCTAATTTTAAAAGAACATGAAGTTCATTTATTTTAACCATTAAAAAGTGGCAGTGTAAGCAATCAGACAAGAATAGACACTAACTTTGAAAATAAAAGGCTAAATAATTTTTACATGATGCACGTATATTTTTTAAATGTATTTCAAAATGACCAGAGATGTGGACAGGTATTCCTGTGCCTGGTTTTCAATGATGCCAAGAAGGAGGGATTTTTTAATTATCATCAAGGGTTTGTGCCTTTGCTAATACCTTATCCATCAACCAATTTTTCACCTTTCTATTCTAAATTTGCTACAAGATTCTGCTGCCCAAGTGTGCCTTGTTCAGCTGACTTTCTGTGTGAGGAGGCAGTGGCCGCATTGCCCCTTGCTTTCCTCCGAAATTGGAATTCCCTCACATGTGGAACACTGGACATTTATAGGAGGACTCCACAACGCACTGGGAAAGTTTTTGAGTTGGGAAAAAACTTGTCAACACACACCTGGACCTACAGATTTGGAAAAATTAACTGGCTGTAGCCAAAAACCAAACACTCAACCACCCAAACACAGTCTGCAAGAAACACAGAGTTCTTTGACGTGACAAGAAGAATTATAAATAAAATAGCTCCAAGGCAGACAGGCTGAATGAGCCTTTTAAGACAGCCTGTTGGTGCCTCAAACTTTAATGCTTAGAACATTAAATGTTAGCTCCACAAGGATAATATCCTGGGATATGTGTGTGTGTGTGTGTGTGTAGCAATAAAAGTTTTGTTGCCCTTAAGCCTGGGAGACAACTTGGGGTCCTGGTGGAAAGTCTTTAACCCAGGTGAAGGTCTCTAACCCTTTCTCATACATGTGTGAACACCTAAAGCCAGTGAAAACATAATGTGCCATAGAGAAGGGGGTCCGAGCTCATATGGAAAAGCCTTCCCTGCAACAGAAAGTTGTTTTGTGAATGGCAAGACAGGCTGACCTCATTCATCATCATTAGGACAAACTCAGCAAAGCCACTACTGGGGGGAGAGGCAAGGGGCCCATGAACCCTGGTGTGTTCTTTGCCCAGGCAGCTTTCAGAGCCACACAAGCCTGATCTCCCAGGGGAGAGGAGGGGGCTAAAATCTGGAGACAAGGCTGGGGGTTGGGCCCTGCAGAAGCTTACCCAATGCCAGCTAGACAGGGCAGTGAAGGCATGGACCTGGGGACAACACTTAGGGCTCCTGGGTATATGTCCCAAGACAGCCTCCAAACTGCTGACTCCAATACATGCAATTGGGAGCCTGCTTGTCATATTCAAAGGCCTCAAGGGAAGAAGGATTCTCTCTATCCTGACCCAATTTCTCATGTGCTCGGGCCACATCCTCGGTATAGCCAATGCAGAGAGTTTCAACACAGTTCAAATGAACAAAAACATCCCATCACTTAATAAGTGCCAGGCACCATGTGAGTTGCTAAATATTTTAATCCTAAAACAATGGCCTCATCATAGAGGGCTTTTCCTAAGGTAGTAACGGTAGGACCTCACATGTGTAGAGCAAGCACTTCTTAATTTACGATGTGTTCTCACCTAATCTCATATGATCCTCAATCTGTGTGCCAGACAGAACGAGACTGTCATCCCTCTTTGAAGGGTGGGGAAACTGAGGCCTAGATGAGTGGGGCAGTGACTTGGCCTGAATCTGCACAGACCTGGGACACCAAACAGGATATATACTCATGCACTTTGTTATTTTTTTATTTTTTTAAGGAAAACATCATCCTCCATCTGTTTACCCTTATATACACATAGGCTTATTTTATAGGTAAGAACAGTTTCCAGGAAAAACAGAGCTCCATTGAAATCTAGGACCCAGAACTGCCTTGACCGGGGTCCAACTTTGGCAGTCCCCTGCCCTCTGCCCCACAGCCTGTTTCAGTCTTCTGAGGCGCCCACTCTTCCCTGCCAGGTACATCCTGATCACCCCCTCAAAACTGGACTGGGACGAGTAGACCTTGGGTGTAAAATCACAGGCACAAGTGCCCAGCTGGACCTGCCAAAGTCCTCATAATGAAGCCCTTTGCCTGAACTAGGAGATCACAGCCTCCTCTGTCCACTGCCCTAGTCTGCAGCCAGCACCCTGAAACCAGAGCTTCCTTGGCCAAGCAGCCAGGGTGGTTCCAAGGCCCACATACACCTCACCCCTGCTTAAAGCCCTCTGTGAACCTGGCAGGCAACCGCCCCATGGTCTGAATAGCAACAACTGAGCAGGCGATGAGGAAGGCCTGGGAGAACCCTCAAGGCCTCCTGCCAGCCAGCACTGCCGGTGACCTGGTTCATGGTGGCAATTCCTTCCCAGCGGCATGGCCAGGGTCCCAGCCCTGGACATCAGATTCCACAGAGGCTAACTGATGCTGATCAGATCCAGTTATTGCTCCTCAGCAAGGAGAAAGGCTAGGAAGATACAGCTTGTGAGGGGAGCGGAAGTGAGGGAGGATCAAAGAAAGAGGGAACTGGGTCGTGTGGCAACCACAGGGTTTTCCTTTCCATGCAGAGATTTGCGTCGCGCACCCAGGAAGCTGCTGATGCACCTGCCATGGTACTCCACAGGACCCTCACCTGGCTCCCCTCCTCGTAACAGCAAGGCACAACCGGTGACTCCATCACCAAGACTTCCCAAAGCCAATTTCCACATTAGAACATTCCACCCCATAAAAACACAAGGTCAGAAACAAACGCAACGTTCTAAAGTCCTCCTGGCAAAGCCCCAGCAATGTTTAAAGCTGGTGAACAAAACTATGAAATAACTGAGCATCAGGCCAGAGGGCCTTGCTCCAGGGACCAAGGACGAGAAGCCACTTGTCCATCTTCAAAGTCAAAGCCTTTCAGGACGCCTTTCTCTTGTTTCCTTTTTGCACCTAATTACAAGAAAAAGTACCTCTTAAAAAACAGACTAAAACCTTCTTAAAAATTACAAGGAGCTTAAGTCTCAAAAGCTTCTTGGGATAAAAATTATAACCTTATCCAAGACCTGAGGAAGACAACAAAGAACACAGGAGCTCGGGAATGGTGAAAGCCTGGGTTTGGTGTCAAGGACATCTGTGACCTCGGCATCATGGTCTCACCAGATCCACCCCTGGTGACTTGGAGGGAAGAAGAGAGTCGGGGGACAGTGAGCCTCCAACAGAGGTCCTGGAATGTTCCCAGTCTCCTCTCCAGGGGATTCTGAATTTCACATTCACAGAGTCTTTTCTTTCCCATCTGACAGCCTTCCAGGCAGGAATGAAGAGCAGAAAAAGAAAAACAAGGAATAATAAACCTTTCCCCCCCTGCCTCATCTTGGCTTTGTGAGGTCCTTGAAGGCTCAGTAGATGCAGCTCCCCAGGCAGGGGCAGCAGGAGCAGAATCGCCCATGGCCGTGGTCTCTGCCGCCGCAGGTGACAGGCCCCCGCGTGGCGGCGGGAGCTGCTTGGGGACCTTCTGGGGGCCAGGCGGGAGGCGCGGGCAGGTCTCCGCCAAGCTCCGGACCGGGCGTGGGGCACGGCCGCCGCGTCCCCGCTCTAAGGGCGGGGAGGCCTCAGGCGCCTCCTGCAGGCAACCCCCGGCCCGCGGCACGGTCGGGGCCGGGCTGCCGTCCGCGGGTCCTGCGCGGGGTCCGGGGTCCCCGCCGAGGCCTGGAGTCTGAGTCTGGGGCCGGGTCGCTGGAGGAGGCCCGAGCTCGGGGTGGGCGGCGGGGGCCGGGTCTGAGTCCACGTCCGAACAGCGGGCCCGGTCTGCGTCGAGCAGGGATTAGGTTCAGGCAGTGGTCTGGGGTCCGGGGTCGGAGGTCCGAGCGGCGGCACGCGCCCCAATTAGCCGCGGGCCGGGCGGCGGGGCTGCCCCATTGAGGGCGAACAAAGGGCGCGACCCCGGGGTCAGGAGTCGCGGGCTGGCGGCCGCCGCTTTGTTCCCCGCCCTGTTTACTTTGCCCAAGTAAAGCTCACAATATATTGACTAAAGCGGATTAGAGGGTCGCGCCCTGGAGGCCGGGGCGGGCGGCGGCGGCCCCAGCAGCGGGACCTCCCAGCCGGGCCGACGCGCGCAGGGCCCTCTTTGCCGTGGTCTCCTCCTCGGAGTCCCCAACGCTGACCCCGCTTCTGCGCTCTGTCGGGGAAACTGAGGCTCGGGCCTCCGCGCTGGCGGCAGCAGCTCAGGGCCGGAGAGGAGGCTCTGCGGACCGGTGGGAAGTCCCCGCGGGCTGCCGGAGCAGGGGTCTCTTCTCAAGCCAAGGCGGGCATTGCGTTCTGTCCCAGGCCCCTTCCCGTGAATGCAGGTCCTGGGAATTCGTTTTGCAGGGAAGTCGATCACACTTGCCTGAAAGCTAAGGAATTTTCATTGGAAATATGGACAGATTTTTCCATATCACAAAATCCTGTAGTGTTACGGTTTAAGAGGAAAATTCTGGCCTCTAAACACAAGTGATGAACCCCTAGATGTGCATCTGCAGGTAATTTAAGGGTGCCGAGAAGTATTTTGAGGGAAGTACAAGCCGAAGGAAATAATTGTTTTCTTTCTTGTTTTGGTTAAAGAAGGCCAACTGGTGAGTATAAGATCTCCACTCAAAGACCACAGTTTTATCTGACATTATGAACCCAGGGTCCACCATCTACCTACTTCTCCAGTAATGAACTTGCGGAATCTTTGAAATTGCCTTAAAATTCAAACATGAGAAGCATAAAACACAAACTCCAAGCGTGGGAGGATTGTGATCCGACTAACACTGTCCTTTTTTCCTTCTTGAAGCTATTGTTTAAGGGACAGAAACACTTCCCAAGTCCTCATAAAATCTAAATGGAGATTTTTATGCTCTGGTGTACAAGCATGTCTGTTTGGTTAAGGAACTCGCATAGTATTTGATTAATAAACTATCCACATATAAATCTTTTTTTAAAAAATGGATAATATTTATTCGCTATACATATTTGTTGGCCTAACGAACACTTCTGCACATGCCTTTTATCCAGCGACTGGAGGCAAACATGCCATTTGTCTATATTTCTAATCACAAGTCTTTAAAAATGATTCTTCCCTGATTATAAAAATACCATATGTTTAAGGAAGATGCAAATAAGTTTAAAGTATAAGCAATTTACGAATAAAATATAAAGAAAGATTCCCTTGAAACTGGTGATAAAAGAAAAAATATATAAAGAAGATATTTAAGACATAGATAATTTAGTAAATAAAAAATGTGGGTTAAGTATAAAATACAAGAAAAATGGAAAATTCACCTATATGCCATTGTCCAGAAATAATGTTCTATTCTATTCCCTTCTATTGTTCTGTGAAAAGTATACAGTTACACACTTCACATACAAGCTCACTGTTAGGAAAAATGCTGTATCCCATACTTCTCCGTGCTATTACAAACACTGTCAACACCATTTTAAGGGTAACACAATATTCCAATATTTCATTGCATGATAATTTGTTGTCATGGCCCCCATTATTCCATATTTCATTTCCTGCTAATGTTTCTCTATTATAACTGACACTGCAACCTATTATCTTGCCTGTGAAGTTTGTCTGCAACTTGGGTTATTAATAAATCTCTAACGATCTATCACTGAGCTGTTGAGGTCTCTGCATTATTCTAAGGAGGCTAAGGCAGACCCCATGGGCACCATTTATCCTAGTGGAGATGAACGTGGCAATTCTCGAATTCCCTTTGGATCACAGTTACTCGGGACAGCAATATGGAAATCAGTTTGTTTCCCCCTCCAGAGGCCTGGTTCCTTTGGAACCATCACCTGATGGATTTGTAAGACCAGCCAAGGCGCACACCTGATCGTGACATGGTATTCAGGAATTGTGCCCTTGCACTAAACCCCTGGTGGACCTCTATCTACCAAACCACTTAACACTAACTCTCAACCACTGGATGCGTGTAAGTCAGAGCCATAAAGCCGAACACCTTGGAAACATTATCTCAACGGTTCTGATGAAACTTTGCACATCTAACAAGTAATTTTTTTAATTTGGCTCCAGCGTCTTTCTTTGCCAAAAATTCAAACATCAGGGCCGCTTTCTACTCCCCCTCATGCTACAGCGTTCCTGGGTTTTCTGTCTGGTCATCCTGCCTGTGTCCTCCCACCGGCCAGCCCTCCCCTGCCCGGGGAAAGCCTAGCAAATTCACCTCCGAGGCATGGGTTTATCCCATTCTGGGTCCTCCACACCCTGAGCCTGCACACAGGTCCGGCTTTGCCGGAGGGCCGTGTGAGCACTTTGGCCTGCCCCATCAAGGCACCCAGAAAAGCAGGGCAAGGAGGCTGGGTGCCGTGGGGCCTGAGCTCTTCTCCCAAAACACACAGGCCCTGCGCCAGCTCCCCGAAGATGAGAGAAGAGCCTGCCACCGAGGGACGGAAGGGTGAAGGCGGCGAGGAAGACTGAGCAGAAAAGCTGTAGGGTTATCTGGATAGAGTCTAGAAGAATTGACAAGAGCCACTCGGCAGCTGGGGCAGCCTGGAAGGAAACACAAGAAAATGTGACCAGAGCTTCTCTGCGTGGGAGGAATGACGAACAGTTTTTCCCTTATGTGCATTTTTCTGTATTTTCCAAATTTTCTACAGTGAGCATACGTTGCTTTCATGATCAGAAAAGGACTATCTTACTGATACGATTGCATTTGTTTTAAGTCAAATAGAATTCACTTAAGAATAAAATAATCATTATTAACAGTGATTGTTCACTTAAGAATAAAATAATCATCGTAAACAGTAATCATCGTATATTGCCAGAAAAGTTACTGAGAGGACTGCAGCAGTTCACACGTCTATAGCACTGGACCTTTTGGAGGAACTTTCAAACAGAAAACGAAACTGGGTGGCTTTGCCATGCAAATACTGGCTGCTGTTGTCATATTCCAGCAACAGCCCTGACAGGGCGCTGGGCTGGGTGCTGTTCTCATTTTAAATCTGGGAAGCTGAGGCCAAGAGGAGCACAGAGCCCCAGGACTTGATCAGGTCTCCCATGTCCCTACGGTGGCTTTCAGGCCAATTTCTTTGGGGCTCTGATGTGCGTCTTTTATTAATTTTTCCATTACTTGAGGTGGTACCTGCAGTCAGGGTGAACTACAATTAGAAAAGGGAGAGCTGCATTTGTCTTAAAATAACATTTACGTGGGTCCTCAATCACTTAAGGGGCACAGTCCAGCTTGGGGGTCTCCCTGGGAAGTAGCTCGGCTGAGTGTGCCAGTGTCTCAGCCAGGTGTGGGCTCTTCCACAAGATGACATTAGAACCGATTGCCACAATCCTCTTCGGGGACAAGGGACAAGGACTTAGCATGTGTCTGTGGAAGAACCTCTATGGATGAGCCATCTGAGCACTCCTGGTGCCTGTGTGGAAACCCCTTTTGTCACCTTTGTTTTGAAAAGTGTCTCCACATCGAATGTATCTGCTCTTAAGTATCTTTCTTTAAAAGTGAATTAAAAAGCAAACTTGCATGCTGTGTGTCTGCTCGAAAAGGCAATTTTTAAATCAGGATTTTAAAAAAATTTTTACACTAGCTTGAAAACCCAGTGGCTCTCAGAATGCAAGTAAGATACAGCACTCTGTGCTAAAATCATCTTAAGTGGTTTAAAATAAAACAGAACAAAATGATGTGAGCTGAGTACGCGTCTTCCATTACTTGTTTCTGAAGGCCAGGTGGGTTGAGCTGCCGCACGCACCCTGCTTCTGTCCCGGGAGCCAACGGGGCCCTGATCCGGCTGTCAATAATTCTAACGGAGACACACCATGTCTCGTGGACCAGACAGACCAAGGCCTTTTATATTCCAAAGACAACCTCAGCTCTAGCCAAGGATTAAACGATAAAACAAATAATTATAAGATATAATCAACAGGTAAGATGAATAAATTGGAAGACATTTATTTCCTTCAAGAAGATGGTCTGGCAGGTGGCATTTTCGACCTGCAAGTAGATATGTGTCTATTCTAAAGACACCTTATTTTATCTCCCTTCTCACACCAGGCACAGCAAAACATCCCTGCCTCCTAAAATAAAAACACACGCCACTTTAATGGAGTGAAGAAAAGCCAAAATGCAGAATTTTTGCAGAGATTATTTTTAAATTAAAAAGAGAGACTATTAACTGCATTTTATATCTTTTGGGGGCTGTTACCTTCTCCAGGTGTCAATAATTTAACTGTCAAATCATAATAACACAGCTCACTTTATCACTGAGGCTCTAGAATCACAACCTAAAAGGAAAGATTTAATCGTAACTAGTAAATAGCAAACGCTAACAACATCAGCCCTGTTTTCAGTTTCCAGACTGGGCCAGAATATGACTAATTTATTTTATCTTATCCATCTATCTATGCACAGAATTAAAATATTTATATCAGTCTGTTCACTTTAAAACTGCAGTTACAGACAGCAGCTTCAGGGCCACTCCTTAATTTTTCACAGTTTTGGCTATTCATTGTTTCCCCGAAATGCACAGTCCCTGAATGAGGAGCACTGTCACTTGCTGATGAGATCTTGAAGGAAGGAGTCCAGTACACTGGGTCCTCTAAATAATATGAAAATCTCTCCTTGGGCTTCACAAACACTACCCAGCTACAGTGACGGGGCTGTTGGGACGCCTGTTTCCCAAGTCAGGCCAATGAAATCATGCAGGCCTGAGTCTGGCTTCTAGAAGGAGCTTCTGGCCAGGATGGCTGATGGAAAACCAGGTCCTGGCAAGGAAGCCCCCACCAGGCTGCCAGGTAGGCAGCAGGCTGCAGGGGGTTAATGCAGGAGCGGGCAGGGGTGCAAACAAAAGCTCACAGGCGGGGTGGGGTGGGAAGCAGGCTGGGGAGATGGGGGCCGCAGGGCCCAGCCCAACCAGGCGCAGACACAGGGGGCTCTGTCTGCCTGCCCGCTGCCCTGGCACTGTGACTAACCGCCCCACTATTGTGCGCCTGAAGTCAGCCCTTTGTGTCGTCCCCTGGCGTCTGGGAGCACAACCGTAGAAGCCTTTCCAGCAGCCCCCCTCATTCTGGAACCTGCAGCCCCAACATCCATTCTTTCAGCTCTCGGGGCTGCTAAGGCCCTGACAAACCAGGGGAAGCATCCAATTCCCTGGCCAAGAAGGGCCACCAGTAAAACAGAAGCAGAAAACCAGTCTCCCCATCTCCAGGTGGGGAGGTGCCAAGCCTGCCTCGCCATGCCGTAGCCTGGTCACACGTGGCAGCTGAAGCCTTGCAATGTGGAAAGCCCAAGTGGAGAAGTGAATGTGCAAAATATGGAGGGACACATTGAAATGATACCATTTGGGGTATTTATACTAGACTAAGATGACTTTTAGGATTAAACTGTAATGCGAAATTATAGATCGGCTTGTGTTTGAGGCTCCCATTGTTTGTCTGGGCAGCACTGTGCTAGATCACATTCCGGGCCAGGTGGACCTGAAGGCCTGCTTGCTTTCTCCCAGAGACAGTGGCTCCTCACCTGCTGTTGGGAGCACCAGGCCCTAATAGCCACACTGTCACCTGGTTCTAGCCTGGCATTCACCTTTTTCAAGAATTGGGACTTCCACACTCAGATGTCCGGGAATCACATGTGTGTACAGAAGTATGCCTGCTTGTGTGGGCATGAATGCATGCTCACGTGTGTGCATGCATGCACATACACACACACAGACCCTGGCTCACCTCTACTCCCTCCACTGCAGGCTGGGGCAACCTGTCCCATCTAGCCTTCATAGAGGCCAGAGTCACATAGGGGCCCGACCCCCCCCCCCACAGAGCCAGACATCTGACCCTTTGTCTTGGGACAACAGAACCAACACAGGATAAATCTGCTTTTCCTGGACCTGAGCACATTGCCTGGGCCCTCTCTTCTATAAATATTAAATATTAGATTATATTTTACAACTGCATTAGATTAAAGACCAGTATAACCAGGATTCATTATTACATATTCATTTTTTCGTTATTTTTTTATTTAAAAAATTAAAATCAAAACATTCTGTGGGCCCCAGGCTTTGTGTCTTGTGGGCTGTTGGTTGGACCACCCTTCGTGCTCTCACCCAGAACCCAGTGTCCTGCATCCGGCAGCCAGGGGCACGGCCTCCCATCCTGTGCTAGGGGCTGCCTGCAATGCGTCCGGTGTCCAGACCACCTTCCTCACCCTAGAATTCATTCCTTAACTCTTTCCCTGGATGTACCGTGTGTGAAGCCCCTGACAGCTGCTAGAAAACACTCCACATTATTTTTAAAACACAAAAGTCTGTCACTAGAAAGACCCAGGACCCCGATGTGGATGAAAGGGTCAAGTCAGCATGAACTAAGATCCTCCTAACACGGCACTGCAGTCCCCAACTGGGGCTGGCATCACGTTCAACACCAAGTGGGGAGCCCAGCAAGCAGGGACAGAGACTGGCACAGTGATGGGTGGCCCCTCACGGGCCCCAAATACCCCTGACCTCTGGTCCTCACACCCCTGCTGCAGGTGATGCAGGCCCTAGTTCCTTGATGGGGATGCCAGGAAGGCCCAGCTTTCCCACATAGCCCAGAAAAAGCCTCTCATGCTTTTGACATTCCCCTCCCTTCCATGCCTCCACACCAGGCCTGGGCCCTAAACCTGCCGGAGAAGGACTGGCCAGTGCAGGAGATGGTTAAAATTCTGCATCCTTTTTGCATCCGCCTCCAGAGGAAGCACTGCTTTTTTTTCTCCCCAAGCAGGAGGAGGGGGGAAAAAAAGCTGAGAGCAGCAATTTGCAGGCCTTGGGATGTTTTTCTCCTTGACAGCCCTGGGCCCCGCCTCGCTCCGGCCCTTGCTCTGGCTGTGGCTGGTCCTTCGACCACAGCTCGGTGCCTGTGCTCCTGCTTGCCCCCCCCCAAACACCACACACACACACACACACACACACACACACACACGCGTCCTCCTGCGGAGCCCAGGCCAGGCCCGGCCACGGGGAGGCCAGCAGCAGCGATGCCTGCGTCAGCGCGGCTGCCTGGCACTGCCCCCTTTGTGCCTGCCTCCTCCACCAGCCCCTCCCCACCCCATGAGGCCTCCTCCCCACCTCCTGCCCACTGAGCATACACCCTTGAGCCCACCCTCACCTTTTGGGACCCCGGCCCCCGGCCTTGGGTCCTGCTGGTGCCCAGGGCGCCTGGCCCATCCTCGGTGCTCTGCATGCCCCACCCTGCTGCCCGAGCTCGGTGGCAAGCCTGGCACAATGCCAGGCTGCCTGGGAGCCCAGCCTGGGCAGGGCGAACTTTCCGGCGAGGGTGTGTATGGGGGGTGTGGGGGTGAGGGTGGTGCCAGGGGAGGGAGAGGGCCCCAGGTGCCCAGCAGCCGCCCCCAGCCCCTGGCCAGCCTGCGGGGGCTCCCCCTGCCTCCCTGTCTCCTGAGTCCCATAAAAGCGCAGACAACATGAGCGGTTTAGTCAAAACAGCCCTGTGCAGGAGCCGGCAAACAAACAAAAGCCCTTATTTATTTATTTAGTTCACACACCCAGATAAGGAGGCGCCTTTTGTGCACATAATTTCACACACATCAGAAAGGAGGCGATGCCATGATGCTCCCCACGGCCGAGAGCCCCGGACAGCCGGCCAGGCCCTCATGAATAATTGCACCGCCTCGCCTGGGCATTTCCATATTTAAATTGGGCAGCAGCGTATGATTAATTAAGAAGGAAAAAGGCAAAAAGGAAGAAAAGCAGTGGGGGCAGGGAGCCGGACATTCTGGGCAGCGCGATGTGCCAAGGTGCCCGCTGCAGCTTAACTCCTCCCATGCCAGGCCGGGAGGAGGTGGCGGCCACAGCAGACAGTGGAGAGAGAGCACCTGCCATGGGTCTCAGCCTTGGGGTGCACACCCTCACCCACTTTCCTGTGCCAAGTGCCACCCAGCTTCAAATGCTGCCCTGGAGGGTTCGCCTCCCTCTTTTCATTTTTGGAGGAGCTCACCATTGCTCAGGTCAAAACATGTGCCATGCCAGTGGTGCAGAGAAAGGGATGTCCCAAAGACCCCTGGTGGGACATTTCCAACTGGGGCAGACTCCTCTTTACCCTCTCCACAAGCTGCAATGCTCCGCTCCCCTGGGGGAGGCTCTAAGATCCCCCTACACTCCTACAACCCCCCTCCTCCAAAGGGCTGTCGCATGGCTCTTCTGTCCCCAAGAGCAGCCAGCTTGTTCCAGCGGCAGGGAAGGAAGGCCGGCCACCTTTCTGAAAAGAATCAAGGGCTATGGACTAAGTGGTGCTAGGGAAGAGGTAGGCCCCACGGAGCCCTGGATTTAGGTCCCAACCATCTCCAGGGTCAATCCTGCCCCTTACCAGCTGTATGCTTTAGGCAGGTTAACCGGCATCCCTGGACCCAGTCTGCCCATTTGTGAAATGGGAATGATAATGTTAGGGTTAGGGTTAAGGTGACCAAGAGCAGCATCCAGTTGACAGAGAATCTTCCTGAGTTCCCAAATCTTCTGTCCCTGTGCCAGGCAAAGGTCGGAGCCAGAACAAGTCCAGACAAATCTAGCGTGACCCAGCCTTGCTCATGTTGAGAAAATAACCCAAATCCTCACGGACAGTATGTCCTGAGGGCCACCACAGTTGACTTGGCCCTGGGGTCCCGTGGCTCTTGAGTGTATGCAGGTGTTTGTGGGGTGAGGAAGGATCAGCTATCCAGCAAGAGCCTCTCAGGGGTCCTCTGGGGCCCTGGCAGTACTACTCACCCCCATTTCACAGATGGGAAGATGCAGGCACACAGATCAGCAACATGCCCAAGGTCACACCAAGGTGGTGGTACCAGGATTGGAATTCAGAACACTCCAAACCCAGAGCTTTTAACCACCCTACTACGCACTGAGCTTGTTCCTGTCTAGGGTGAAAGTTCATGTTGGAGAAAGGTTTTTTTTACAAAAAGACAGCTAAGTGTTTCCGTATTGGAGACCCAATTCACCTTACAGACTACCTCTCAACCGAGCACCCAGTAACTCTGCCATGGTACAGGGCGGGGCACAGGGTCAAAAGCATGTTTCCAGGTTGCTGTGTGTCTTTGGGAAAATTAACACATCTCTCTGAGCCTATTTATCCAGCTTTACAAGCAGAGGTATGATTGCAGGGCTTCTCAGCTGCCTGTCAGTAAGCCCAAAGGCCTGAGCCACAGAGCTCTGGAGGGATGAGCTGACATCTCAGCACAGCCTCTCCTGCTGTGATGTCTCATTCACACCTGCTTTTCTACCAGCTCTGCAGCTCCACTGGCTCTCAGTAGGAAGCAGACTCTTCTCTGTTTCTCTGCCCCTCTGAGAGCCTCCACTTCCTTATTTGCAAGATGGGAAACTAATGTTCACATTCCCTGGGGTTTGGGGAGGAAGAGAAGGGAATCTGGATAAAGTGGCACCTGGCAGACAGAAGCTGCCCATAAATGTGCATTCCTCCCTTCCCCTAGGCATGGAGCTCCCTGGCGTCCTCAAGCTGGCATCCCTCCAGGCCCAAGGGCAGCACATCACAGGGTAGGGGAAAGGGGGAGCCCATGTGTGAGGACCTGGGCCTGGCCTGCGATCCTGGGCAAGGCCTCTGAGGCCTGAGTCTCTTCTGGGTGTGACTATGTGTGGGTCCATGGTTCTAGACTCAAAGCTGCTGAGAGGAGGAGAGGAGGCATTTCTTCAGCCCTCAGATTCCCTGATGCTACTACCTTCGTTAAACAGAATAATGACCCCAAGATGTCCCAGTGCTGTCCCCTTGCAACTGTGATTCAGTTAGACCTGGAATGAGGTTAACCTAGGTTATTCAGGCAGGCCCCATCTGATCACAGGAGTCCTGAAAAGCAGAGGCCCTTTCCCATTTGGGGTCAGAGAAAGGGAGAGATAGTACTGCTAGCTTTGAAGGTGAAAGAAGGGGCCACGAGCCAAAGACCACAGGTGTCCTCTGCCTCTGGTAGCTGGAAAAGGCAAGGAACAAGATTCTCCCATGGAGTTCCTTCAACTAGCCCTGCTTCAACCTTGGCCTTAGCCTGCTGAGAACCTGGGTGAGTTATTATAAGATAATAAATGTGCATCTTTTAAGCCACTGACTCAGCAGTGAGTTGTTGGGATCCTCCTCGTCCTCCCCTGACACACCCAGATGCCACTGAAGGGACAGAGGATCACACAGGACATGGCCCTTGACGTTCTCACCCTGCACATCTCGCTTCTTTGCACCAGGCTGGCCTGGGGGCCACGCAGGAGCCAGCACACCTCATCCCTGCCCTCAGGAGCCTTTGCCAGGTGACAGACATCCCTGGAGCTTCCCTCCTACAGGGGCTCTGAGCTCACCTCCCGGCTGCTGCCTCCCATCCTCTCCTCTTCCCACAGAAGGCACCTGCTCAGCCTTCTCTCGCTCCAACCCTGGCCTGACGGGCTTGCGGGACAGGCAGCCTGTGTTGCCACACGTGGACCCCCTACCTCTCTATAGCATGGTAGAATGAGAGGCCGTTTTCTGCTTCATAATCACTGATGTGCCCTCTGTACAACAGGCTGGCAGAACTCCGAGTAACTGGCAGGCAGATGCCCAGGCCAGCGCCTCCGGCACTTCACAGGTGGCTATGAACACAGTCAGCCAGGCAGGCTCATGACATTTCTCCCGGACCCCTTCAAGTCTCTGCTGTGCTGCCAGGCAAGGCAACCATGAGATGCCAGGGCCATGGCCTTGGACCGTCACTTCACAAAGCATCGGGGGCTGAGGCATTTGGGCAAGGTAGCATTTCAGAGACAATCCCAAGGCCTTCTGGAGCCAAAGGCCTCCCCTCACAGCTTGACAGGAAGTCCCACCACAAAGTGCAGTTCCACTTTCATAGGAAATAATCAGAAATGTGCACACAGACGCTCTTTGCAGTGCTGTTTACCACAGGGAAAACTGGAAATAACTGGGAAGAGCTTACATGTCCAGTAATAAGGGTTTAGTTAAGGAAACCATCCAAAGGAATCATTAAAATCAATTTGTAGGCTCGGTACCTGTGGCTCAATCGGCTAAGGCGCCAGCCACATACACCTAAGGTGATAGGTTCGAATCCCCAGCCCGGCCCGCCAAACAACAATGATGGCTGCAACCAAAAAATGGCCGGGCGTTATGGCGGGCGCCTGTGGTCCCAGCTACTTGGGAGGCGGAGGCAGGAGACTCGCTTGAGCCCAGGAGTTGGAGG